>BLSH010561427.1:101916-112673 GCA_018402905.1 Glandirana rugosa | reverse complement strand
GGCCTGCCCTGCAGCCAGTGTATTGTCGGAACGTGTGTTTAGCATGGCAGGGGGCGTTATCACAGACAAGCGGAGCCGTTTGTCCACATCCAATGTGGACAAGCTAACCTTTATTAAAATGAATCAGGCATGGATCCCACAAGACTTGTCTGTACCTTGTGCAGAATAAACACTTAGACCGGACTCACACAGCCATTCATATACTTCTTTTTTTGAATAGGCCTCAATACAAAAAAAAACCCATGTTGGCTACCTCCTCCTACTCCTCTACCACCGCCACTTCCACCTACACTGCCACGGTCACGGCCTAGTCAACCTCTAGGCTCCTACTCCACATCCACCCCCCTTCCCATTTTTTTACTTGATTTTAATTTATTTTCCCTATCCCCATTTATTTGTAGGGCACTTGCCCTAGTTTGAAGATGATTTTAGAACAGTTATATGGCTTCTACCGTTAATTAATACTTTTCAGACACAGTTTGAAGATGATCCACATTCACCTCCATTTTTGCTTTTTTTATGCTTTGATTTTTTTTTAAATATTTAAAGTTATTTCCCTGTCCCCATTTTTTTGTAGGGCACTTGCCCTACCCTTACCCCCATTTTACTTCCTTTTGCAGCCCTCTGGGGCTTTCCAGGACTTTGTTACAGCCATTTTTGTGCCTAAAAGTTCGGGTCCCCATTGATTTCAATGGGGTTCGTTGTCCGTGCGATCGTTCGGGTTCCGTCCGGACCCGGACCCGGACTTTGTCCCGAAGTTCGGACGGACCAGCAGAACCCGAACTTCCAGAGGTACGCTCAACTCTAGTGATGAATCCTCTTTAAATAATTTCATAACCACTCTGAACAGTAACGATAATGGTATAGTTTTATCCTGTAAAATAGACAAGATCAATATGGTTTTTCTGGATCTTGAGATTTACAGAGAGGGTGAGTGTTTCAGGACCAGAAACTATTTTAAACCAACGGATCGAAATGGGTACATACCCTTAGATAGTTGTCATCATCGCTCCTGGCTCTGCAACATCCCTAAGGGGCAGTATGTGAGATTGAGGAGGAATTGTGCATCTGATGACGATTTTCTATCTCAATCACGGATACTTACTGATAGATTTGTTATGAAAGGGTATGATAGGGCCCACCTTTCTTAGGAACTTGAAAAGGTCAGGAATATTGATAGGAAGGATTTAATTAAGAGGAAGCCAGCCCCTACTGAACAGACACCATCATTTAAGATTATATTGGAATATAATGCCCAATACAAAAAGGTTGAGCGCATTATTAGGAGGTATTGGGGAGTCCTGTTGAAAGATAAATTCTGGGACCTGTTCTTCCCCAAAAACCTGGCTTTATCTATAGAAAAGCCCCTACCCTTAGAGATTTGGTTGCACCGGGAGTTATCCACCCTCCTAGAGTCAGGGAGAACACTTTATTTGCATTCCTGGCAGGGTGTTTTCCCTGTAAGAGGTGCAAGGCTTGTAAAATCTCTAAGGGGGGAATTAAATGTAAGGAGTTTCAAGCTCACACCACACAAAGTCCTACAAAATTAAGAACCTCATTACCTGCCAGACAGAAGGGGTAGTCTATATGTTGGAATGCAGCTGCAGCTTGCAATACGTAGGTAGAACTTCCAGGACTCTAGCAGTTAGAATTGGTGAACATGTCACTAATATAAAGAAAGGTGATCCCTCCCACAATGTATCACAACATTTTAGGGATTTTCACAATCGTGACCCCAGACATCTGAAGTTCTGGGGGATTCAGAAGGTCAATAGACATTGGAGAGGGGGTAATTTCATTAGATCCCTTAGCCAAGGAGAGTCCAATTGGATATTTGAGACCCGGGTTATGCGACCTTTGGGTCTCAACGTAGAATTTGATTTGAACTGCTTTATTTCCAATAAGTAATATTATGATATCCTTTAAGACTTATCCTTTTAAATGTACCAATTTTGGATCTGTGGATTTTTATAGGGGTCATTGGCCCTTTAAGTAGTTCTATTTAATAGCAGCAGCGGGAGACGTCTTTAATTTTTATATCTGATTAATTGGAACTTTTTAATTATGATCTGGATATTTTAATGAATTTCTGTATATTGTGCGAATTTGTAATATTTGTATATTATATTAATACATACGAGCCGATTTTACGGCGATCTCGACCCAGTATGTCTGTGTATGGGATCGGATTCGCTGGATTACATTGCTCAGGCTGGCCCGATCTGTCAGTGGTGAAGGTCCACTCAGTACGGCTGCTACAGTGTGTGAAACGGCCTATGATATTGTCCAGTGTGATGCGTCTGCATATTTAATCAGCTGGGTGATGAGTCACAGCAAGCTTCGCCCCGCCGAGGAAGGCACGCCAATGCTGTAACACGCACGGGGGAAGGACTTACTTGTGGATGATGTCACCAGCTTCTGCTAGTGTGAGAAGATCCGATCGTTCGTCTCTGCTGATCTGCCGTGGATTGTAGCTCCCAGACGAGCCAGCTGTCCCTATTATTACACATGCTTGAACAAGATAAAGCCTTTGTGAGTAGTTTATGTTTTTATTAAAGGAGTGTTTTATATCTACAGCCTGCACTTAGTATTTCACTCTTTTTATCCACCATACTTCATGCCTAATTGATACGGATATTGAAACGGGTCATTGGAAGTGAGGTTGATGAAGGGACCCCTTACCAGGTCCGCCAGGCAATCTTTCACCCCTAGATACATTAGAGTGGGGCGCAGATGGGTGCAACAAGTCCTCAGCAGCAGTGTATCTCTCCACGAGATCCACAATTTGGTTGGCGGTTTTTAGGACCCCCCATGGCTGACCCATTTCCTCAAAGCAGCAGGGAGCGCATGTAGATAGCGGTCCATGACCACACACTCCACAATCTGGGGACCTGGCAAAGTCACTTCTGTAGCCACTTCCTGGTGAGGTGGACCAGGTCGAACATCTGTGAGTGCAGTAGGTCCACTGATGCACCCGTTGGGCCCGGACTGCCATGGTGACCCCTAGGCCCCTAGGCTCACCCCTAGGGGTGAGTATCTCTGCCTTTAGAGTCTCATAGTCCTAGGTCTTATCTGATTCAATATCAAAGTATGCTTTCTGGGGTTCACCTGTCAAGAATGGTGCTAACAGTACCGCCCACTGCAGTTTATTAATTTCTATAGTTAGTGCTCATTGCCTCTAGTCAATTTGGGCCTAGCCTGGCTTTTTGAAATTGTCCTGCTGCTGGTTAATTTTTACATTGCTGCTTCATTTGCAATTTCTGCCTGTACTCTTTTTCTGAAATACATTCCAGTCAGGTATTGTTCACATGATTTCTGTATCATCTGCAGTCTCTTAATACTTAATGAAAGCTTGATTGGAATGGGACAGAAGTAGGATCGTTTCGCATCAGGAAGAACAGCCTCAGCCTCTGGCTAATTTCTATCTTCTGGTCAAAGCCAGTCTTTTAGGCTACATTCACATTTAGCTGAGCATTTTCATGCATTTTTAAAAAAAATTTTCAGGCATTTTTGAGAGTTTTTTGAACAGATTTGCAAATATTATAGGCATTTTTTAGGCATTTTCAAGTTGTGGAGTACTGCTGAAAAAAGGGCAGAGAGATGCTTTTTGAGCAGAAAATCGGGTGACAAATCAGTTAAAAAAATGCTCATGACGCATTTTTCAAGCCACTTCCATTCAAGTCTGTGGGGACAAAAATGCTTAAATCTGCCTGAAAAGTAGCTCATGTACTTTTTGAGTGACAGGTGTTTTGCTACAGGTGACAAAACGCTGAAATGTGAACAGGGGCAATTGAAATAAATTGGATTTTGCCTTTTGTTTTATGATTAGGCATGTTGTTCCTAAAGCTACCTGAAAAATGTCTTTGTTTTCAAAAGAACCAAATTGGATTGCTGGTACTGTATATAAGCCAAGCTACATGCCTATTAGCCCCCTAAAAATTAACTGACAATAGAATTCCCCCAATTGACTTCAGTGGGATTTTTCGAAAAATTTCAAACAAGATTTGTCAAATCCTTTGCGATTTGAACCAATGTAGATTCGACCATCACTGCTCCTAAAACCATTTCAAATTCTACCCTACATCTCTTTTTAACAATTGAAAGAACAACAAATTTGTGAGAATCATAAATGTATGTTAATAAAAGAATACAGTTTGGCTCAGGCAATTTAAAGAAGTCAACATTATAGTTTGTCGATATGTAAAAATGCAATAGTGTAAGTACATACATATCTAGATATCTATGATATCTATAGAAGACATCACTTATTACAATGTCATACTACTTAAAGTGAATCTTTCACAGAACTGGGCAACTCAAATTTGCATATGATGATTGCAGTGGTTAAGGTCCATTAAAACTTCTTGGCAAGTTGATCAGTAGATATAGATTTATTGGCTGGTAAGTTTAAATGTGAATTGCTATTGCTTCTATTCAGGTTGCACAAAACCTATTGTGTGTCACCACTGGTCATGAGGCCAGACATCACATTACCAGACAAATATGGAGGCTTGAAAAGCTGAGACATATTGACTTGTACTGGAAAAGCTGAGATTTACTTATAACTTAAGCTGCCTATGTTTCTGGATTTACTAATTGTTTTGACATGCAATTTCCACTAGCGTTGTTGACCTCTGATTATGGATTTATCACCATCTGTATAGATTGAATTGTCTAATTTTGTAACTAGTTTACTATAAGAATTGGACCACATCATGTGTTACAGTACTACATATACCCAGCAAAGACTGGGCAGAGAGCCCAATTTGTAATGTAACAGCTATTTGAATGTACTGTGATTGAATAATGGGTCCTTTGGTTTAATCATTTGGCCAAGAATGAAACTTATTACAGAGAAGAGATACTAATATTCATGTTATAAAGCCCTTGTTATGATGCAAAGAGCACCCTGTTGTTAACAGCTATATTAGGTTAAAGAGGGCTTACCAGGGGTTGCCTGTGATATCATTCAACATTATTACTGGGGGGGGGGGGACTCCATAATATAGTGCTGATAGATGTATGGGTAGAATCCATAATTTTTAAATTTCCATCCGTTCATTAAAGGAAGGGAAAGATGACCATAATGCAAGGTGTCAGACATTGGCTGAAAAATAGTATCAAGTAATATCGGGGATACCAAGGCCTCCTGATCTGGGTATCTGTCACCTAAAAGACCAACGTATTTCAAAAGGTCTCTTCATACTGTAGTTGTAATATATAGGTTGGAACTGTTGTTGGTTTTAAAATCAAATTCCCTGACTCATCACTGTCACTTTTCAGAAAACTGGGAGAGGAAATCTTTCACTACTCACTTAAGCCTGGTACACACAATAAGAATGTCGGATGAATGACAATAAATAAAAACATGTGACCTGATACGCCCAGAAATGGCAGGCCTCCACCCCTATTCAAATTGGATGCACAAAAAAAGGGGAAAAGAGTATAGGGGCTTTAAATGAGGTCTGCCGATGCAACTAATAATATGGGAACTGTGTATAAAAATGGTACTGATAATATAAACTCACCATGATTATATCACACATATCATAATCACAAGAAACATATACATTATCATTTAACATTCATAAATTTATTCATGGTCAGAAAATTTCTTTTGTAAAATTCATTATACAATAATCAAATGATTACTTAAAGATAAAATGCATGATACAATAATCAAAGAACATGATGGGTAAAAACGTATAATGTATATACACAGATTGACATATATGTATGATTGGCAAAACAAATTTCATAGATAACTCGTACATCCTATATACAAATAAAAAAATCAGTAAAAATATATGTATTGAGAACTAGAGTGGTCTTGATACCCTTGGTCAATATCTTTAAACTTCAAAGTCAAAGCGTTTTGCTGCATTTCAGCCACTCATCAGGAGTTTAATATATGATGATACTAGAAAAATGGTAAGTTCAAGATTATCTATTAGTATATAGTGCCCACTCAAAGAAAAAATCTATCTAAAAAAAAAAATATATATAAATAATAATCAAAACCTCTCTATTACTTACAAAGCTACTGCCAGGTAGTAACTAGCCTCAGATTGGGAGCCAAGGGAACCCGGATAAGTGTCCAAATAAGAGCTGAGGTGGGAGGTCTCCCCAGGGGCCAGAGGGGAACAGACATAAGACAGGTCAGGTCACCACAACACAGCTCCCATTGGTGATATGTTCATGTAGGTCTGAAACCATATTGTCTGCAAAGAAAACCAAATGTGTGAATAAATAACTGAAAATATGTCTGTGTGTGGGTGAATGTGTGTGTGTATGAATGGATAGCCTATGTGTTCCCGAAAGGGACTATTGAATGTGAGCATTCCTGTTTGAATGTCACAGTGATAGCAAGTGGGACCAAAAACCTCAACAAACAAGACCAAGTGTGTGTCAGGTTACCTAAGTATAAAACAAAATGGCTGAAAAAGGATTCCTTCCTGGTGGTGGGAGCATGTGAGGGAACACATAGGCTATACATTCACACACACACACACACACACACACACACACACACACACACACACACACACACACACAAGGTCTGCTTGCAAGGTGCTGAATAGAAGGCACATAGCAACAAAATATTTTAGTGTCCCCACTTTGCCATAATATAATGCACTTCCGATAGGGAAAAATTCTCCACTTTGCCCGAATTCCAGGTAATTCTGATTGGATAATACTTCCTTCTAATACTGGAGCTTACCTGCTCCCTCCCACTTCTCATATATTCCTATTGGCCCATAAATGTGTGGGAGAACAGGAGAAACAAGAAAGCTTCTGCACTGTCAGGAAGTGCCAAATCACTGCAAACCAGCATTAGAACAGAGTAGGAGTAGTGAAATCTGCTGTAGATACTGAAAGCTGCTTTAATCATACCTTATAATATATGTAGCCGGGAGCTGGGTATCACACTCCTGGCAATAGAGACATTTTTGCCTTCAGGTGTAATGCAGCTGTTTCTCCTAGTGCCAGTTTACTGTTCTGTGACGCTAACAGTAGCAAGAGAAATGCACTCTGAGGGTTGTAGTTTGCTTGTGAGCATTCGTCCTCTGGCTGCACTGGCATAGAACAACATTTCCCATCTGACTGTGCAGCAGAGAAGGACTCCTGGGAGAAGAGGTGCCTCGTGGGAGAGACTATTTAAGCAGAAGCTGGGGCCTAGCGTACTCTCTCTGGACAGCAGTGATCGATCAAGCAGGACCCTGTGTAATGGTGGCTGAATCGCGACCTACTCCCACAGACTGAGCAGTTCAGCAACCTTGCAGTACTTCAGTGAGCAACCTGCCCTGCACCGAGCATAGCCTGTTTCTCATTCCTGCATCCTCCTGGGATTATCGATCAGGGAGAACCGCGGCGAGAGGTGATGGAAGCCGATCCTAGGAGCCAGAGGGCTGGAGAGAACATTATCATTATCTCCATCCTTGTCATCATAATCATCCTCAGCAGCGGATACATCCTCTACATTTATTGATCCTGTGGGGTGAGCGGGCTGGAGTCCATTGTTACAGACACTGCATGCATATAACCTGATTCTGCATATTCACTGTAGTCATGGCCTAGTTCATAAAATTGGGGATACAAGTGGAATACAAGCATTTAAACACTAAACTGGATTGCTGTTATTTGTAGTCCCACAATCAAAATCAGTGATCACTGAAGATTATCTGAACTATCAAACAAGGAACATTGAACTACAACTGCTCTTCATCTGTTCTTTTCCCCCACTTAGTGAGCATTTATTATTTTCCAGAGTATTTTATAGATTGCATTCACCTAAGAACTCTCTCCTTTAGAGCAGGTTGAGTATATCTGTAATTGTCATCCTGGTGGTGTACCTGTTTATCTATTAATTACTGGTTTATACCTGGTTATCTACTATTGACTGGTTTATACCTGTTCATCTAATATTGGCGGCTGTCAGGAGAGTGAGCACTAGAGAGTGGTTTGACATTTCAGTCAGTGGACTCCCAGGGTTGGGGAACCCAGGGGGAATGACTTATCTTGCAACCCCCAAGGGGGCAACGCTACATTTGGGGGACTCATTCGAGATCCTCCTCATGGTAAGCCCCAGCAAGTCCAATGGACCACCCAGAGAGAAGGAGAAGATGGATTCTGCTACTGCTGTCAAATGGGTGCAGGAAGAAGGGAGTCGTCTGGAGGTGACCAGTCTGCTGAAGCTGCCTGGAGTTGGATAGTCAGAGAAAGATGTATGGCTGATGATGAGAGAAGCTTTCCCAGGGCAAGAATCCTATGTTGTGGATCTGAAGCCTGAATATGGAGAATACCACACCTATGCCCTACTTGAATGGCGAGATAGCATTCCAGCTGAACTTCGAGAAGAGTGCGTCTAGCTGAAGGATTAGAGGCCTACGTGATACCTTTATGGACCGAAGGAGACTTATACCAGGAGGAGTCTCGGCATGGCTCGGTGAGTCCTGATGTGGAAGAAGGAGGAGCTGATACCACCAACAAAGGGATGCCTCCAGTTTCGTTCTATATGGATATGAGTCTCTATATGGATATGAGTAAGTTGGTGGAGAGTTTGATCAAGAGCAACAATTTTACAGCCAATTAGGGCTACAGGAAGCTGCAGTTCTTCTCGAGTCGCACCCCCACACCTGAAGGTGAGTAAGAATTTGAGAATTGGATGGATCAAGCTATTCAAGCTGCGGAGGATTGGAATGTGTCAGAAGCAGTGAAGAGACAGAGAATAAGTGAGAGCTTGAGAAGTCCT
Source organism: Glandirana rugosa (assembly GCA_018402905.1). Taxonomy (NCBI): domain Eukaryota; kingdom Metazoa; phylum Chordata; class Amphibia; order Anura; family Ranidae; genus Glandirana; species Glandirana rugosa. Next base: position 103,921 of record BLSH010561427.1, on the reverse strand, counting down.
GCTGTAGATGTTATTCAAAGTTTGAAGAGAGGAAAGCCTGAGTGTGTGGCCATGGATTACATTGAAGTATTGTGTGCAGTGTACGGTAGAGTGGAGAAGATTCCTGATTTGATGTACACATCTGAGCACATCCACCAGTCCAGAGGAGAGAAGTTGTCTGCCTATGTTGTTAGGGTGGACCGTGTCTTACATCAAATTATCTTAAAAAAGGGAATTGATCTGAAAAAAGTCAGATGGGAGCGGATTTTACAGGGAGCAAGACCAAATTACCCTAACGTGCTTTGATTGATGTTAAAAGGGATACAGACAGCCCCAACTTACCTTGAACTGATGAAAATGGTTAGGGACAAAGAAGCCCTGTTGGATAAGAAGAATCAGGGACCATGAGAAGAGATCAATATTACTCCAAAGGCTGGAAATGTGTCTGCTCAAGCAGTGCATATAGAGCCAGGGGTCTTTGAAGTGGACAGTGATGAAGAGTCAGAGTGGGGTAGAGTACTAAAACCCCTGTGTCTTCACCTGCACTTGAAGAATCTCTAGTCAAGACGCTCACTCAAGTGGCTTAGGCTCAAGATCTACTACAACAGACGTTGCGGGTAATCAAAGCTTAAGTCACCACCCAGTTGGATAAAGCTGACCCTTGAAAGTGCTTTAAGTGTGGGGAGTCTGGGCATTTCAGAAGGCAGTGTCCAAATAAGGATGACAAATTCAATTTCATGGCTGAGTTACTGAAAGCTTTACAGCAGCTGCTATCAGCTCAGCCAACTGAGAACCCGAATAAGGAACGGGGCTCCAAGAAACAAGATAAAGGCAAACAGAGTCTGAAAAAAGGGAAGGAGAAGAGAAGAGATATCTCCTAAAGCAACTAACCCATCACAGGGGTCTGAGGGTTGGGTGCAGGGAGTCAATGCTCATTCACCAGAGTTAGATCCTCTCAAAGTGGGCCAAAAAGAGACATTAACAATGCAGGAATGGATAGGTTACCTGAGAAATTAGTGGGCCATCTCCTATTGTGTCAGTACAGGTGAAGGGTATACGAGAGCTCTTTTGGACACAGGAGCCCAAGTCACTTTACTCTATTCCTCAGAACAAGCTTGAAGAGTTAGAGATTTGGGGAATTGGGACTGAGAAGTTTCCATATGATGTATACATCCCCAAAAGAATTTCCTTTGGACCAGCAGCAACAGGGAAGATTGAGACGTTTGACACCCTAGCCATGGTGTGCTCCAGGCCTCCAGGTGCCAAACAAAATTCCATGCTGATTGGAACAAATACCGACTTGGTGAGAAGATTGCTGGAGAAGGTAATAGGAGAAGATGGGTCGGTGCCAAAGGAGGCTCACCCAAAATTATATCAGGCTTGACAGTGGGTGATTAAAGAGAAGAAGGCTCCTGCCCATGGAGTAGGGTGAATATGGAAGCTGGATATGAGAGAGAAAGTGCTCCAACTGGGTGAGGTTGCTTGCCTGAAGGCCACTGTGAAACTCACTTGGGATCACCCATGGCCCTTTGTTGTGCTGGAGACAGATGCACAAACTAAAGCAACTGGCATAGCAATGGTTCCTGAGTTGGTTTCTACCAAAGCTCTGCTGTGAAGCAAGAAGAGGATGCCTATTAGCCTTCAGAATGTCTCAGATCATCCGGTGATATTGAAAGCCTGAATGCCGGTAGGTCAAGTTAGTGCAGGTGCCCCAGTGTCTCCAGAGGAGGTTGAGAAGAATGAGAAGCGACAAGGATTATGAAAGGAATTGGAGGAGTGTGCTGCTGAAGAATGAAGTCACAGTTATATTGGCATAATAGATCTAACTGATCCCAGTGACATGGATCAGTAGATGCTGCCTGACAGTGCGGGGAACCGCCGTGTTTACATCGGCGGTTCCCCGTTTTTTTCTTCTGTCCTAAGTAGAGTTGAGCGAACCCGGACTGTAAAGTTCGGGTCCGTACCGAACTTTGGGGTGTCCGGGACCCGGACCCGGACCCGGACTTTTCAAAAAAAGTCCGGGTTC
>BLSH010561427.1:63436-73941 GCA_018402905.1 Glandirana rugosa | reverse complement strand
ATTTATTTTCCCTATCCCCATTTATTTGTAGGGCACTTGCCCTAATTTGAAGATGATTTTAGGACAGTTATATGGTTTCTACCGTTAATTAATACTTTTCAGACACAGTTTGAAGATGATCCACATTCACCTCCATTTTTGCTTTTTTTATGTTTTTATTTTTTTAAAAATATTTACAGTTATTTCCCTGTCCCCATTTTTTTGTAGGGCACTTGCCCTACCCTTACCCCCATTTTACTTCCTTTTGCAGCCCTCTGGGGCTTTCCAGGACTTTCCTACAGCCATTTTTGTGCCTAAAAGTTCGGGTCCCCATTGATTTCAATGGGGTTCGTTGTCCGTGCGATCGTTCGGGTTCCGTCCGGACCCGGACCCGGACTTTGTCCCGAAGTTCGGACGGACCAGCAGAACCCGAACTTCCAGGTGTTCGCTCAACTCTAATAACCACCAATCCATACAGTTCAATTAAGGGGTGTAAAATAGGTACCCTTTGTCCCAAAAATGCCTTACCGATCGGGGAAGTCTGATAACTCAAATGTAAGCAAAAGGCTTACCTCAGCCGGCTGATTATCAGAAATTCCCAGATCCTCGTTTCTGATTTTCAGGGTCACCTATAAATACCTAATACCTAATAAAGACACAAAAGATACATTCAGCATCTTTCCAAATAACTGTTCTGCTTTAATATGACGCAATTGAAGGTTTTTATACACATGATTATGTAGGTATCACATTAATATTACAATTGTACTTGCATGGTAACAAGGGGCGTAACATAGGCAGACTAATTCTAATCAGGACTCGAAAAAGAGTGCAAACATGTAATGAAAACATTATTAGTGCCCTGTGCACAATGAGTGCAGTGTGCAATACATACAAAATAGAATACAATTATATACAGAATTTACAAATTTCCATTACACAGCTATACATCTTCCAGCGTGCCCGGCCCGCAAAGTGTCTGTCCCCTGCAGGCGCTTCCTCTCACAGGAGCCTTCTCTCCTGCGCTCTTCTGCACCATGTAAGTTTGCTGGTGCGTGGTGCCGGCCCTGCTTAAGGAATGGGCGTATAGCGGGAGGCGAGCGGCGGCCGTGGTCTGTGTTAACCCTGTCCAGACTGGCCGTCCGCTGCTTACTTCCTGCTGTACGGCCCAGTCATTGAGAGGTACATGCAGCTCAGGGGCCGCGGCCCATCGGGCAAATGCCGGGTGTGCCCTATGGCCAGTCCGGGCCTGGCTGGCACCCTGAAAGTGCCTGAACTTGCCTGAACTTAGACTTTGTGGTAGGATCACCAGATATTATTTAAACACGTGACCTCAGGAAGATTTGCCACCCTTCATGACCAGGCCATTTTTTGTGATACAGCACTGCATTCATGTAACTGACAATTGTGCGGTCATGTGACACTGTACCCAAATAAAATTAATGTCAGTTTTTCCCCACAAATAGAGCTTTCTTTTGGTGTTATTTGATCACCACTGTTTTTTTTTTTTTGTTTTTTTTTGTACTATAAACAAAAAAACCTGACAATTTTGGGAAAATAAACATTTTTTTTTTACTTTCTGCTATAAAACATATCCAAGAAAAAATGTAAAAAATCGAAATTCTACATAAATTTAGGCCAATATGTATCATGCTACATGTTTTTGGTAACAATATCCCAATGAGCATATATTGATTAGTTTGTGAAAATGTTATAGCGTCTACAAACTATGGGATATATTTATGGAATTTTTTTTTTTTTTTATACTAGTAACGATCAGCGACTTATAGTGGGACTGCAATATTGCGGCGGAAATTCTGACACTGACACTTTTGGCACTTTGTGGGAACCAGTGACACTAATATAGTGATCAGTGTGAAAAATATGCACTGTCACTGTACTGATGACACTGGCTGGGAAGAGGTTAAACATCTAGGGTGATCAAGGGGTTAAATATGTGCCAGCCAGTGTTTGTGTTTACTATGTTTGCTGCTTTTACTAAGGCAAGAGATGTATTCTAATCTCTGCTTTGCAGGAACACAGAATCCATCTCTTATCCCTTGTCAGTACTGGGATCTGCCTTGTTTACATAGGCAGATTCCCATTCTGTGTACTTTACCGACGATCGGCGGGTGCCAGAAGACATTGAGTGCCGGGCACCCGCTGATTGGCTTCTGCTGTGAATTATTACAGCAGAAACTGCACACACTCACCCCCTGCAGGCTGAAGTCCGGAATCACATACTGTATATACAGTATCTCACAAAAGTGAGTACACCCCTCACATTTATATAAATATTTTATTATATCTTTTCATGTGACAACACTGAAGAAATGACACTTTGCTACAATGTGAAGTAGTGAGTGTACAGCTTGCATAACAGTGTAAATTTGCTGTCCCCTCAAAATAACTCAACACACAGTCATTAATATCTAAGCCGCTGGCAACTAAAGTGAGTACACAAATGTCCAAATTGGGCCCAAATTGTCAATATTTTGTATGGCCACCATTATTTTCTAGCAGTTCCTTAATCCTCTTGGGCATGGAGTTCACCAGAGTTTCACAGGTTGCCTATGGAGTCCTCTTCCACTACGCCACGACGACATCACGAAGCTAGTGGATGTTAGAGACCTTGCGCTGCTCCACTTTCCGCCCTGGAGATGTGTTTGGAGTCGTTATCATGTTGGAATACTGCCCTGTGACCAAGTCTCCCTAGAGAGGGGATCATGCTCTGCTTCAGTATGTCACAATACATGTTGGCATTCATGATTCCCTCAATGAACTGTAGCTCCCCAGTGCTGGCAGCACTCATGCAGCCACAGATCATGACACTCCCACCACCATGCTTGACTGTAGGCAAGACACACTTGTCTTTGTACTCCTCACCTGGTTGCTGCCACACACGCTTGACACCATCTGAACCAAATACATTTATCTTGGTCTCATCAGACCACAGGACATGGTTCCAGTAATCCATATTCTTAGTCTGCTTGTCTTCAGCAAACTGTTTGCGGGCTTTCTTGTACATCATCTTTATAAGAGGCTTCCTTCTTGAACGACAGCCATGCAGACCAATTTGATGAAGTGTGCAGGCATATGATATGAGCATTTACAGGCTGACCCTCACCCCTTCATCCTCTGCAGCAATGCTGGCAGCACTCATACATCTATTTCCCAAAGACAACCTCTGGATATGACGCTGAGCTTGTGCATTCAACTTCTTTGATTGACCATGGTGAGGCCTGTTCTGAGTGGAGCCTGTCCTGTTAAAACACTGTATGGTTTTGTCCACTGTGCTGCAGCTCAGTTTCTGGGTCTTGGCAATTTTCTTATAGCCTAGGCCTTCTTTATGTAGAACAAATTATTTTTTTCAGATCCTCAGAGAGTTCTTTGCCATGAGGTTTCATGTTGAACTTCCAGTGACCAGTATGAGAAAGTGAGAGCAATAACATCAAATTTAACACACCTACTCCCCATTCACACCTTGTAACACTAACGAGTCACATGACACCGGGGAGGGAAAATGGCTTATTGGGCCCAATTTGGACATTTTCACTTAAGGATATACTCACTTTTGTTGCCAGTGGTTTAGACATTAAAGGCTATGTGTTGAGTTATTTTGAAGGGACAGCAAATTTACACTGTTATACAAGCTGTACACTCACTACTTTACATTGTAGCAAAATGTCATTTCTTCAGCGTTGTCACATGAAAAAGGTATAATAAAATATTTACAAAAATGTGAGGGGTGTATTCACTTTTGTGAGATACTGTATAGTCAGCAAGGGTTTAATGAAATTACTTTTTAAATTATATTAATATGTTAAAGTGTACATGAGATTTAATGACTGGGCTTGGACACTATTTTTGCTCTCAAAGAGAGAAGATAGCTGGACTGTGCATTGTAAATCATACTTTTAAAATGCTGCTATTTTGCTCTATAGGATCAGTTATCATGAGCTTAACATTATGATTATGAATTAAGGCCCTGTACAATTATTTTAGTTTATGTTTGAAACCCTCATCCATAGCCAACACTTCCTACACACAATGAAGCACTTTTCCTTTCTATTTAATATTCATTATGGATAATGCAGCAAGGGGATTGATGTGTCCTTTTACCAGCATTAAAATGTTATGCTACATTTATTGAGATGGAAAGCCTTGTGTGGAGAACTAATTGGTGAAGTTCTGAAATATAAAATAATTTTCAGCTCACAAATACAAATATCCAAAAATATTTCTCTCCAGAGACACAAAGTTGGGCAGGCATTTTTATATACAGTAATACACTGAAAAGGATAATGGAGCATTAACCCCCTTGTGCATGCGCATTAGCAAAAAGATGGCTACAATGCGGGCCTTAACCGCCAGGTGGGCACACAAGTATGTTTTCCCCGTGCGTCCCTTGAGCACAGCCAATCATAGATCGGCATGTCCAATGAGAGATGATCTCAAATGTAAACATATCTCTCATCAATGGCACTCCCTCCTCACACAGAGACCGCGGGCGAGGATGGAGAGCGACCTGTGCTGCAGTGAGTGATTTTCCAGCTTGTTACCTGCCAAAACAGTGCCCATCAGTGTCAGAGTGCCCATCAGTGTCACGGTGCCCATCAGTGTCAGAGTGCCCACAGTACCATCCGTGCCAACAGTGTCATCAGTGTCAACAGTGCCCACTAGTGTCACAGTGCTCATCAGTGTCACCATGCCCATCAGTGTCCCATTGCCCATCAGTGTCACATTGCCCTCGGTGCGCACAGTGCCATCAGTGCCCATGGTGCCATCAGAGCCCACAGTTCCGATCAGTGTCACAGTATCCATCAGTGTCACCGTGCCTATCAGTGTCACAGTGCCCATTAGTGTCAGAGGGCTCACAGTGCCCTCAGTGCAACTCAGTGCCACAGTGCCCATCAGTGTCACAGTGCCCATCAGCGTCACTGTACCCATCAGTGTCATCATACTCATCAGTGTCACTGTGCCCATCAGTGTCAAAGTGCCCACAGTGCCATCCGTGACCATCAGTGTCACAGTGCCCATGAAATAGGTAGTCAATAAGTTAGATGTGTAATTTATGCCCCTAGAACAGGGGTAAGCAACCTTGGCACTCCAGCTGGGTTGAAACTACAAATCCCATCATGCCTCTGCCTCTAGGAGTCATGCCTGTGATTGTCAGAGTCTTGCAATGTCTCATGGAACTTGTAGTTTTACCACAGCTGGAAGGCCGAGGTTGCCTACCCCTGCCCTAGAACAACTGATGGTGCTCCCTGCGTGTGGCTAGGCTGTGTAAAAGTCGCACACATGTGGTATCACTGTACTCAGGAGGAGTAGAAGTATGTGTTTTAATGTGTAATTTTTGGTATGCTTATGCCATGTGAGAGAAATAACCTGTTAACATGACAATTTTGTGGGAATAAAAATCTTCATTTTGCAAAGAATTGTGAGAAAAAATGACAACTTAAAAAAAACTAATCATGCCTCTTACTAAATACCTTGGAATGTCTATTTTCCAAAAAGGGGTCATTTAGGATATATTTGTACTTTTTTGGCTTCTTAGTGCCGGTTCACACAGAGGCAACCTGTCAGATGAATTGTCAGCTTCCCAAATTGCACTCCATGCAGTACAAAAAAGGTTCCAGTACTACTTTAGGGACGACTTAGGATGTCATTTGGCAAGGCATGCTGAAGTCGCACTGTGCGGGGCAGCTTCAGAGTAGGACAAGAGTTGGGTGACTTTTAAGCCACCCCTGAGTGAACCGGCACTCAATGTCTCAAGAAATGAGATAGGCCAGCAGTACATCAGGTGTAATCCATTTTCAATAAATTGGCACCATAGCTTGTAGACTCTATAACTTTCACAAAGACCAAATAATATACACTAATACCCCTTTCACACTGAGGCAGTTATCAGGCGTTTTAGCTCTAGAAATAGCGCCTGTAAATGCGCCTGAAAACTGCCTCCCATTCTCTTCAGTGTGTGCCTTCACACTGGGGCAGTGTACTTGTGGGACGTTAGAAAGAGTCCTGCAAGCAGCATCTTTGGGGCGGGTTGGGAGTGCTATAATTAGCGCTCCAAAAACACCCCTGCCCATTGCACGGAATGGGCAAAGCTTCCAAAGAACCTGAAAAGCAATTAGAAAGTGGCACAAAATGGGTCTTTTTTGTGTTTTTTTAAGGTTCCGTTGTGACGGGACTTTGAAAAACCAGACCCGCTAGCGTCCGAAAACCGCCACAAAAATGACGCTAAAATGCAGCTAAAACGCAGCTAAAGCACGGCCAAAATGACCTGCACTTTAGCATTGTTTTACTGGTGCCTCAGTGTGAAAGGGGTCTTATTTGGGTTATTTTTACCAAAGCACTGTAGCAGTATACATTTTGGCCAAAATTTATGAAGAACAATTACCAATTTGCATAATTTTATAACAGAAACAAAGAAAAATGCATTTTTTTCAAAATTTTCGGTCTTTCTTCATTTATAGCACAATAAATGAAAACCCCAGTGGTGATTAAATACCACCAAAAGAAAGCTCTATTTGTATGAAAAAAAAAGACAAAAATGTATTTTCAAAAAGTTTATTGGTTTTCAAAAAAGATGAATGCAGAAAGTCCCATATAATACAGAAACTGTTACTGTTACAGGAAATCAAGTCTGTTTTATATCAGAACTTTACCACCAATGTGCATATTCAAGTCTTACAGTTGAACATCGGAAACAGATACAGAAGATAGCTTGAGTACAGAACTACCAAAGTTGTTCATGGGGGAAGGATAGGCAGAGACAGAGGAGTCTCACCCGGGCACCCCATTGGGAACAAACTGTGCCTGAGAAAGGGGGCAACTCAATTGCACTTGTTCTAATCATGCTGTCTTGAGTTGAGGTTGGCCTTTGGTAGGTTACATAGTGTGCTTTGCTAGGTTAGTCTCATCATGGCTAGTAAGACTTCAGGGTCTACGTTCCATTGATGCGCAGCCGGGGAATCCGCCTGCGTGACAGCCTCAAATCCTGATTATGGATGGGACAGACAACTCTGTAGAAAAGTACAAGGATAGTGGATATAGAGAGAAGAGGTAGGGAAAGCAGAGGAGCGGAGAAAGGGGGGTTCCCGAGGGGGCTGGACCGCTAGTAACCGACAGTTCTTCCATAAGAAGGAAGGGTTCCCCACAATCGGATTATGTGCTTTTCAAGGGGTTAGAAGATTTCGGTCAAAGCTGGAGGGTACGAAATGTTCCATCCAAGGACTCCACATTTTTTCTTGTGCTGCAGTTTTGTCTAGAATGACAGCCTCTATTCTAGTGTGGATCATGGCTCTTGTGACTCTATTTTTGGTTTCCGTGATGTTGAAGTGTGGAGATTTCCATGCCTTCACTATCGTCTGTTTTGCCGCAGTTGTGACCCGCAAGAGAAGCTTGAATTGAGTCTTAGTAATGTCAGTAGGCTTTTTATTTAAGAGGGCTACCGTTGGTTCAGGAGTTAGTGGCCTGTTAAACAGAGTTGATATTATCTGAAAAATTTGTGTCCAGAAGGTTTTTACCAGGGGGCACATCCACCAGATGTGGAAATGTGTGCCTTGTTCAGGGCAGCCTCGGAAGCAGAGAGGGGAGTATGTAGGAATAAATTTTGATATTCGGGCCGGGACCAGGTACCATAGCAGGAGCACTTTATAATTAGTTTCAGCTGCTACTATAGATTGAGACGATGATTTGGTAGCTTCCCATATATCCTCCCAATCATTGGTTTCTAAAGGTGTCCCTAAGTCCTTTTCCCAACTGGTAACATAAGTCATGGAGGAAGGAGGAGGGGGGGCTCGAGAGTTGATTGTAAAGAGACAAAATTAGGCCTCTCGCGTGCGGATTCTTATGGCATGTATGTTCAATGAGAGATAGAGTTGGTAGTGAAGAGTCTCTACGTATGCACAAGGAGAAAAAATGCTTAAGTTGCAGGTACCTAAAGATTTCGGAGCAAGGTAGATCATGAGATTCGCAGATGGCTGGAAAGGTCTTGAATGAGTCTGGAGTCGTGAATGAGAGGGCTCGGAGAAGGTTGGCTCTGGTCCAGTTACTAAATGAGGCTGGGGATGTCCACGCCGGGTAAAAGGCTGGATTCTGCAAAAAGGATAATAGTGGATTATGGGGAGATTGAAGGCCATGCTTTAGTTTCAATCTGTCCCAGAGACGCAAGCTGTGTGCAGTAATGGGATTACTAATGTAAGTACGGTCTTTCGGTCGCAGCCAAAGCAGGTTGGCCACAGATAGTGGATCACAATCTACTGATTCTAGTGAGACCCATAGAGGGATCTCCTGTGTAGCATGATATTTGGGGAGTTGGGCTAGTTGTGCTGCTTGAAAATATTTGGTGAAGTTAGGAACTCCAAGGCCTCCCTTAAGTTTAGGGGAAAAGAGGATGTGTCTTTGTATTCTGGGTCTGACCTTACCCCATATGTACTGGAGTGTATGTCTTTGTAGGATGCAAAGGAAGTGAGGGGGGACATTAATAGGCAATATTCTAAAGAGGTATAGTATCTTTAGTAAAATGGTCATCTTAACTGTTGTTATACGGCCCATCCATGCAAGTGGAAGTTTAGACCAGGATGCCATGAGGCGGGTTAGGTGTGTCAGTATGGTGGGGTAGTTAGCAAGATATAAGTCGGAAATATCCGCCGTGAGGTGTATTCCTAAATATGGGATGCTTGGTGTGGACCAAGTAAAGGGAAGGCTTTGTCGTAGTTGGTTTAGAAGTGTCGGGTCAATGGAGACGTTCAGCACCTTGGACTTGTGGGGGTTTACAACCAGGCCTGATATTTTACCAAACTCTTGCAAGGTTTTGAGAAGATTCAGGGATGAGATTAGGGGGGCAGTCAGGAATAACAGGATATCATCTGCAAAGAGGCACAATTTATGATGATGCCCACCAAGTTCAATGCCTTTGATATCTGGATTGGAGCGTATCAGTTGTGCCAGCGGTTTGATCGCGAGGGCAAAGAGGAGTGGAGAGAGGGGGCACCTTTGACGAGTGCCTTGACAGACCGGGAAGGGATCGGATTTATAGCCGTGATATAGGCCGAGGGGGAGTGATATAGGGAGGCAATCCAGGAGAGGAAATGGGGGCCAAAGCCCCATGTTCTAAGGGCAAAGGTTAGGTATGGCCATGACAGTGTGTCAAAGGCTTTCCTGATATCTAGCGAGAGGAAGCATGTTGGGATTTTGTGTGTCCTAGCTGCATAGGCTAGAAGAGATGCCCTTCTGACATTGTCTCCAGCTTGCTGTGAGGGGATAAACCCTACTTGGTCTTTATGGACAAGTGATCCGATGAATGGATTTAGACAGGTAGCAAGTATCTTTGCTAGGAGCTTTATGTCCAGATTAAGCAATGCGATTGGGCAAAAATTGGCAGATGAAGAATCTTCGGAATGAGGTTTGGGCAGCATGGAGACAATGGCAGAGAGGGAGTCAGGTCAAAAGTTGTTTCCTTGTAGGATGCTGTTGAGTGCCGAAGTCAGCATAGGGGTTGGGAGATCTGAAAAATGTTTATAATATGTGGCAGTGAAGCCGCCTGGGCTCGGGTGCTTATTGGTTTGGAGGGATTTGATGGCCGTGATTACCTCCAACTCAGAGACAGGGAGGTTCGTTGTGTGGCGGATATGGAAGGTAGAGTGATGGTGGAGAAAAGCTTTGTAGCTTGGGTCTCGTCGAAGGCTGTTTGAGAAGAGTAGAGGTCAGAGAGGTGTTTGCGAAAGAGGGTTACTACCTTCACAGGATTACTGGTGTAGGAGTTATTGGACACTTTAAGCCTGATAGGTTTGTACAGTTGGTCCATTTTGCGTAGGGAGAGGGCTAAAAAGGTGTCAGGTTTATTGCTTTTCGTGTAAAATTTGTGACTTGAGTGTCTTAAAGTCTTATCTGCTGACTGACAGGAAGAGGTCCAGATCAAGTCTTGCCTGTTCCAGTGCTTGTCTATGTGGGGAAGAAGGGTCATCCTGAAATTTAGTATGGGCCTCGAGAAACGTGTTTTTGAGTAGTTTGTGTCGTGCTCGTTTCTCTTTTTTGAGGTAGGTGATATTGGCTGAGGAGTTGTTAGAAATATATTCTTTAAGGGCCATCGAGATGTCCATCCTATGAGAGGGGTTGGTCAATATAGAATCATTGAGGCCCCAAGCTCGGTCTATCTGCTTGGGTACCAGGGAGGCTAAGGTAGTGAGAACCGCGTCATGGTCGAGGGACCATGGGTTCGTCTATCTGGCTCGAACCCCGGAGTTACTAAGATATAACTGGTTGGGGAGAGTATCCTACCTGTAGAGCTACCGGGAATTTCTTATATAAAGATTGTTGAGGAGTCGGTTATAGTGGATGGAGTTTTTTCTCTTTGCTCGTGCTGTGTTTGATGAGTTTTTGTGCAAAGAGCTCCGGGTATGATTTAAAGTCCTACTGGGAAGAAGGGGTGTATCTGTTCGTGACCTTGTCCGTTCTGAACTAGACCTGGAGAAGGACAGTCAGTCGTCTATTCTGAAATTCTGTGAGTTCAGTGTTTA
>BLSH010561427.1:4263-21734 GCA_018402905.1 Glandirana rugosa | reverse complement strand
ATAACTAGGTAGAGATTACTACTACTGCTGTGAGGGCCAGATTGCAGTGATAATAACTAGGTAGAGATTTCTACTACTGCTTTGTGGGACAGATTGCAGATCTAATAACATCTCATCCTGCATTACAGAACGATCTGATTTCAGAACGATCTCTCATCCTGCATTACAGAACAATCTGATTACAGAACGATCTGATACTGGACTAGGTAGAGATTACTACTGCTTTGAGGGACAGATTGCAGATCTAATAACATCTCCCATTTTTCTTCCTTTTGCAGCCCTCTAGCACTTTCCAGGACTTTTTTACAGCCATTTTTGTGCCGAAAAGTTCGGGTCCCCATTGACTTCAATGGGGTTCGGGGTCAAGTTCGGGTAACGTTCGGTACCGAACCCGAACGTTTCCGCGAAGTTCAGGCGAACCCACCGAACCCGAACATCCAGGTGTTCGCTCAACTCTAACTGTAAGCACACATTGTTCCCAAGTAATTCAGACCAGATATCTCCACTTTACCAGTACCTTCTTTACTGAATAAAGATGATATCTAAAGTTCTTTGGCATTTCCATGACAATACATTTAGTGCATTCACCAATCACTTTGTATCATCCCTCACTATTAACACTGTACCACTTTGACTGTGCTGTGCTGTAGTGTCATAACATTTTTGTAAAATAGTTCAGTCTCCCAAAAGTTACCCAGAAAGTCTGGGTATTGGAACCTCATTCCAGGATACCTCTAAGGGGGACCTCCTCCATGCAGTCTGGCTTGCATCTCAACAGCAAGCTTTTTTACTGGCTGCTTGCCATACCCGGACAACCTCAAGGTCTTCTCCTGCATACATCATCTCATAAGCAGGAAGTTAGTCATGCAGGGGAAGACACATCACACCAAATTTTTAACCCACCCCTAAGACACAATGACATTAACCCTTTATTTACAAAACCACATTAAGCTTCACAGGCACCTGCCTACAAGTACAATGCTCATATTATATATATATATATATATATATGTATAATCCAGCAGTTGCCACTGCACACACGTCTACGAAAAAAAGCTCCCAGGTGCTCAGCAAAGCATGAAACTCATACAGTATAATCCAAAAGATAAAGCGGCATTCACTCTGTTCTGGGGAAGACGAGCTTGTGCCCCGTCAAAATGTCAAAATACAATTTCATCACTGTGTGTTCACCTTTTAAGTCCCATGAGTGCTGCTCTATCTTTTGTATTATATATATATTATATATAGTATATACTGCATATAATAAATATAATAATTAAATGCAGTCCATATCTAAATACATAAAATAAACTAACCTCATCAAGTACAGTAAGAACAATATTGTGGCCTTGATGAACAAAGAACCAACTGGAATACATGGCTGCCTGATTAACCCTGAAACCATTATTCACATGGAAAGTATCTAGACATTATACAGCCACCTGTTATCAATGGCACACCTTTTTCTGATGCAGAGAGATACTGACAAAGGCAGATGTACAAAGTACCTTAGCACACAGGTGAAAGTCCCACTGGCTGGTAATCATTATTTTCCACTGGGCTACATTGCTCACTTTCAGTTTAGTTAGTTTTTTATACAGATACACCCTTATTATATACTATATTACATTTGAATTATGCCACGAACCAGCTTGTCTTGATAGAGCTGGTTAAAGTGACATGAGGGAATGGTTTTCATGTTTCAGCTAGGGTTGCCACCCTTTTGTTCCATAGAAAACAGAACATTGAAGCAAAGTGTGGGACTTGTTTTTCTAAAGTGGGCATGGCTCAATGTAGGTGGTCTTGTTGTGCATAGCATATATACAGTATCTCACAAAAGTGAGTACACCCCTCACATTTTTGCATTTACTATATCTTTTCATGCGACAATTGATGAACAAATAACCAATAATGAGATTTTTATGGTGCCAAAGAAAATATAAACCAAAATTGAATAAAATGATTCAATTTTTTATTAAACAACAACATAATAAAAAATTGCTGAGACAAAACGACAATTAATTTTCAACAATGGTACAGACATAAGAACTACCATGTAGTACAATTTTTTGAGTATAAAAACCTAGAACTTTGTTACATTGCCTGTACGTTCGACATGTTTCACAATTCTTAGCTTCGTCAGGAACTTTTAGGCGTACAAAGATTCTAGATGAAAATACATCTAGGAACCAACCTTTCTGGCAGGTTGGTTCCTTTCTGGAACCAACCTTTCTGGCAGGTTGGTTCCAATCTACCTCCTGTTTGGTGTCTCAGTGGGATGATCATAGCCTGATCTACATCAGGTAAATATACCAAAAGCATAATTTCTCACAAAAATTGTTTATATATCCATTGGGAGTTATTTTATATATATTTTGCTATATATGATATTATGTATCTCTTTATTCAAGGGGTGTTTCATTGCCTTGTTTGTTACAGTATACATTATGCAGGTGTGATATGTTGTTTCTAAGAACATTGTACACCTTTGATGTGATATTCATGTATTATCTAAAAATGTTTGATTGTATTGTATTTTCATCTAGAATCTTTGTACGCCTAAAAGTTCCTGACAAAGCTAAGAATTGCGAAACATGATGAACGTACAGGCAATGTAACAAAGTTCTGGGTTTTTATACTCAAAAAATTGTACTACTGTGTAGTTCTTATGTCTGTACCATTATTGAAAATTAATTGCCGTTTTGTGTAGGCAATTTTTATTATGTTGTTGTTTAATAAAACATTGAATCATTTTATTCAATTTTGGTTTATTTTTTCTTTGGCACCATAAAAATCCCATTGTTGGTCATTTGTTCATCAATTGTATATTGAGGGATGAAGGTGCCTTTTGACCCTCTGAATTAACGCTATTGTAAAAAATTTTCATGTGACAAATCTGAAGAAATGACACTTTGCTACAATGTAAAGTAGTGAGTGTACAGCTTGTACAACAGTGTAAATTTGCTGTCCCCTCAAAATAACTCAACACACAGCCATCAATGTCTAAACCGCTGGCAACAAAAGTGAGTACACCCCTAAGTGAAAATGTCCAAATTGGGCCCACAGTGTCAATATTTTGTGTGGCCACCATTATTTTCCAGCACTGTCTTAACCCTCTTGGGCATGGAGTTCACCAGAGCTTCACAGCTTGCCACTGGAGTCCTCTTCCACTCCTCCATGATGACATCACGGAGCTGGTGGATGTTAGAGACTTTGCGCTCCTCCACCTTCCATTTGAGGATTCTCAATGTCCGAAGACATGCTTAGCCAGTCCATCACCTTTACCCTCAGCTTCTTTAGCAAGGCAGTGGTCTTCTTGGAGGTGTGTTTGGGGTCGTTATCATGTTGGAATTCTGCCCTGCAGCCCAGTCTTCGAAAGGAGGGGATCATGTTCTGCTTCAGTATGTCACAGTACATGTTGGCATTCATGGTTCCATCAATGAACTGTAGCTCCCCGGTGAATAAAATATTTACAAAAATGTGAGGGGGGTACTCACTTTTGTGAGATACTGTACATTTTTATCAATGTTATTATTTATTTATTTTTCCTTTGATCTGTGAATTTTATGTAGCTTTCCTTAAAAAAAATAACAAATATTAATCTAAAATGTGTTCTATTTATAACAATTCTATTTTTTTTTTATTTCTAAATTAAATACAGATATTTTTTATGTTGTGCATTTTAAATCAATACGACAAAATAAACAAAACATATATAAAAAAAGTAAAAATAAACTAAAACCAAAAAATAATGGAACTTGTTTTCTTCTTCTCGCATGCAATCTGAATCGGAGGTTGCTCTGGCTGCAGCAGCTGCCCACAGACTACACAGAACGGGCTGCAGGAGAGAGTTTTAAACACAATACAATGCCTCCGAGTTCAAATCCTCAAAAACTGGTGTCCACAGCCTCCCATAAAATGGACAGGGAGGTGGGAAGGCTTCAAATGGACAGTAGTTTATAGTACCAGACTTTCTATTTCATGATGATGAATAGTAGGCCACATCCATACCAAACACACAAAGCGCTATCATAATGCAACAGTATGTGATTTTTTTCTTAATATTACACAGTATTTATATAGCGCCAACAGATTATGCAGTGCTGTACAATATAAAGGGAAACAGTACGGTTGCAATACAATACAATACAAGAAGGTTTAATGGGCCATATATTTATTATATTGTAGCACATACCAATGCAATCATAATAGCTGAGTACACAGTATGGCAATCATACCACACTTGAAAAAAATACCATTACAGTACTATGCAATCATTCACTGAGCAAAATTATAAACACAACACTTTTGTGTTTGCCCCTATTTATCATCAGCTGAACTCAAAGATCTACGACTTTTTCTATGTACACAAAAAATTTCTATCAAATATTGTTCACGAATCTGTATAAATCGGTGTTAGTGAGCACTTCTCCTTTGCCGAGATAATCCATCCACCTCACAGGTGTGGCAAATCAAGATGCTGATTAGACAGCATGATTATTGCACAGATGTGCCTTAGGCTGGCCGCAATAAAAGGCCACTCTAAAATGTGCAGTTTTATCACACAGCATAATGTCACAGATGTCGCAAGTTTTGAGGGAGCGTGCAATTGGCATGCTGACTGCAGGAATGTCCACCAGAGCTGTTGCCCTTGAATTGAATGTTCATTTCTCTATCATAAGCCGTCTCCAAAGGTGTTTCAGAGAATTTGGCAGTAAATCCAAATTGCGTCACAACCGCAGACCACGTGTAACCACACCAGCCCAGGACCATATCTTCACCTCCAAGATCATCTGAGACCAGCCACCCGGCCAGCTGCTGCAACAATCGGTTTGCATAACCAAAGAATTTCTGCATAAACTGTCAGAAACCATCTCAGGGAAGCTCATCTGCATGCTCATCGTCCTCATCGGGGTCTCAACCTGACTGTAGTTCGTTGTCGTAACCAACTTGAGTGGCCAACTGCTCACATTCAATGACGTCTGGCTCTTTGGAGAGGTGTTCTCTTCACGGATGAATCCTGGTTTTCACTGTACAGGGCAGGTGGCAGACAGCGTGTATCGAGTCGTGTGGGGCAGCGGTTTGCTGATGTCAACATTATGGATCGAGTAGCCCATGGTGGCGGTGGTGTTATGGTATGGGCAGGCAAATGCTATGGATAATGAACACAGGTGCATTTTGTTGATGGCATTTTGAATGCACAGAGATACTGTGATGAGGTCCTGAGGCCCATTGTGCCATTCATCCATGACCATCACCTTATTTTGCAGAATGATAATGCACGGCCCCTAGGGTTGCCACATCATCCCTTTAATCCAGGACACATGTGAATTACACAGTTTCTGAGGCTGATTTAATGCAGATAAAGCACCAAGTGCATTTAATTACCACCTTAATCAGCCACAGAAACTGTGTAATTAATATGTGTCCCGGATTATAGGGATGATGTGGCAACCCTAACGGCTCCATGTTGCAAGGATCTGTACACAATTCCTGGAAGCTGAAAACACCCCAATTCTTCCATGGCCAGCATACTCATCAGACATGTCACCCAAATTAAGCATGTTAGGGATGCTCTGGATTGGCGTATATGACAGCATGTTCCAGTTCCTGCCAAATTTGCACAGCCATTGAAGAGGAATAGACCAACATTCCACAGACCACAATCAACAACCTGATCAACTCTATGTGAAGGAGATGTGCTGCACTGCGTGAGGCAAATGATAGTCACACCAGATATTGGCTGGTTTTCGGACCCCCCGGACACCCCTAATACAATAAAACTGCACAATTTAGAGTGGCCTTTTATTGTGGCCAGCCTAAGGCACGCCTGTGCAATAATCATGCTGTCTAATCAACATCTTGATATGCCACACCTGTGAGGTGGATGGATTATCTTGGCAAAGGAGAAGTGCTCACTAACACAGATTTAGACAGATTTGTTTACAATATTTGAG
This sequence comes from Glandirana rugosa, assembly GCA_018402905.1. Classification (NCBI taxonomy): domain Eukaryota; kingdom Metazoa; phylum Chordata; class Amphibia; order Anura; family Ranidae; genus Glandirana; species Glandirana rugosa. Next base: position 15,777 of record BLSH010561427.1, on the reverse strand, counting down.
AGAAATAGGCCGTTTGTGTACATAGAAAAGGTCATAGAGCTTTGAGTTCAGCTCATGATAAATAGGGGCAAACACAAAAGTGTTGCATTTATAATCTTGCTCAGTGTAATATCACAGCAAATTACAACACACTCCTACCAATAGCATACAGTATAGGCTACAGCTATGGGTACAAAATAAATACGGTTTATCTGCCAAAGGCTTTGTATTTCTGTGCTTCCAATGCTGACATTTACACAGCATTGCAACATAGTACAGCCCTGTCTGGCAGGTCAGGAGACCTATTTTTTTTTCTCTGCTACAGGTCGTATTCTCCCTCCAGCTGTGACTGGACAGTGAGAGGAGAAGCAGCAGACATATGAGCTCATCTCTCTGTCACTCTGCCTTGCTTTCCTGCATGTCCTTTGTACATGAACAGTACAGCACAACAGATTGGCTCAGTGTGATTTTTCACCATCTACCAGTCTGAGTTTTTGTTGTCCAGGGACAGCAAGAGGATGATTCCAAGTCAAAATGAGATACTAACACTGCTTGTATTTAAAAAAAAATGAATTTAATTGTGTTTTAATGAATGTAGAGCTACATTACTTTGTGTCTTTTATATCTGCTTAGAGCAGTTTGGCATTGCCACACTGTGGTTGGGCTGTAGCGTGGGTGCAGTGCACTGTAACCACAGTTTTCATGCAGGTTACCTGCCGTTTCCCATAGGCTTCTATTAGATTGCATGTTTTTGGTGTGTTTTCTGACCTGTATGCTGCATGTTTGGTGTGCTTCAAAAAAACAAACCAAAAACTCACAATGTGATAAAAATCTATGGGAAATCATGGGTACACTGCGGCCAAACTGCACTTAGAGTCCAGGGCATACAGAAGTTGATCTACTAAAGGCAATCATACTTTTCACTTTGCAAGGGAATTCACCCCAGAGCTTAGTGAATGAGGTGAAGTATCACTTTGCAAAGAAAAAAAAACAGTATTTTTGCTTGCAAATGATTGGGTGATGGTGGTCAGCAGACCTTCACATCATTCACTAAGCTCTGAGGCTAATTTCCTTGCAAAGTGAACAGCCTATTTGCCTTTAGTAAATGAATCCCACAGAGGTAATTACAAGGGGTGGGTCACAGGGGCACAGGCTGAGTGGCATGCCTGTAAGCCATTCAGCTGTGGCCAGTCACAAATATACATTAAGCCAAAGGAGGAGGGAGGAGTTAACCTAACAGCTTGTTCATATGTGTAGATATTCTTGTCGCCCCCATGGCATAGTTGTGGCATGTCTCCTGAACGCTTGTTTTTTTTTATTTTTAAATTGCTGAACTGCAATTTTACTTTGTGGGACAGCATCACAACAGCAAGCTGAACATTTGGCGTTGTGGCATCATTAAGTTCAATGGGTGGGTTTAACAGGCAATGTCACCTGTCAAACTCTGCACCACAAGTTAAAAATGCAGCGGCCACAGCATGTGTACAGCCCTGTCCATCTGTATTGTTGCAATTTCGGTGGTTGGCCAGGGGGCCATAAGATGGTGGCAAATCTGTCTGTTTTTAGCGCCCCGTCCCCCCCTTCCCGGCAGACCATCTAAAAGAGCCATTTTAGGATTGATTAATTCACGTGACCACACAGCCTCCCATTCTAACCCTCTGCAGGGGGCTTATATTTATTGGCAGAGGGTGGGCTTCCTAATGATAACATACACATGTGCTTCTTTACAGAAAGGTTTTCCTACTGTATTTTGAATATTGTAGAGATTTCTCAATGGCCACTTTGTGTGCACCGCACCAGAAAAGCCTTCACAACCTAGATATTACCATACAAAAGTAGAAGTGACATTAACAGTGTGCTGCACATAACTTGCGCAGAAAACAAAGCTGTGGGAGGGACCTAGCAGGACATCCACTACAGGAAAAGGATGGATACAAGACGGGTCACTTTACACAAGGAGAGTGGGCACCAATATTCACACAATAGTGGTGGAAAGTGTTCCCTGAGAAGTAAGTTGATCGCAGCCTGTGTAATGCCTAAGGACAGCATTAGAATTCATAGTAGTATATTGTAAACCCAAACGCAAACATTTATTTATTTGCAGTGTACCAATTCTCAGATGTGATGGCTGCATTCGTTTCCTTTTTTATTCTTTCTTTCCTTAATTTTTACCTGCTGATCTGGCTAGTCACCCAGATAGCAAGCAATTGTGCTGCACGTTTGAAAATGACTTGCTAAGCTATTGCTAGACTTGTCAGGCTTCACAAGTTTGTTGCACAATTGCAGAGAATCCGCATTGCATGACTCCAGATCAACTTTCTTTGCAAACATTCTGCAAGTCTGCTGCAAGTTCTGGCTCAGTTATGTTGTGCAATAGTCATCCCACCACAGGGGTCACTGTGGCTGAATTTTCATGCTGTAGACTTGCAGAGGTTTTGCTGTAGACTCACTGCTGCAACTTTGCTCTTGCTAGGGACTTGTCACGCAAATTTGCTACAAATTGAAAAAGTGTCAACTAGAACTTGTGCTTTGAATGCTCTGCAAGTGTAAAACTTGCCAGTGACAATGGGCAGCAAGTTAACAAGACTTACATTTCAACACTGCCACACATTTGTGGCACATTATCCTTGCTGTCTGTTGTTTTTCAAAAGAACAAGCTGTCTTGCAGATGTAGCAGTTAAAGAGTTGAGACAAACAATTTAACACTGACAGGGATGCTTATAATGGTTAGCTATTATTTACTGTATGTAAAACCCTTATCACCCACAAAAAGTTTGCTGTAACTGCTTATAAAGTGTGTGCGGCTTCAGTTTGTTAGTATATATATAAATCTGCTAGTACATCTAACACTCCTCACTCCCAGATTAACAGTGCTACTGTCCAAATATGTCTCTGTGCTCCTTCATCCAGACTGGAGGCACTCTATAACATTTAACCACATTTTTGATTTTGGGTTTGATACCACTATATACAAAAAATTTTGACCACAGAACATTAAATTAATATATTTATCAATGATTCACTAGGCAATTCACCTAGTGAATAATTATTTGAGATTTGACAGGATTTTCCCTGCATTCTGCACTCACGTGCACCCTATTTACAATAGGATAAATGTGCAGCTGCCTTCAAACATCCATGGAATCACACATTTTCGGAATTCAAATACAAGTATAATATACGTATATACGTATGAATATGGCCCATAGCAAAGGAAGCTGCAAACATGCAGCCCTCCTGCTATGCTGCTACCAGCCCAAATGCCCTTCAGTAATGGCTTATGAACCACTTATCCACCATTGGGTATCACAGCTTCCCTAAGGAACTGGTTTTAGGGTCTAGATTAACTGATATTTTCCTTTCCAGGTTCCAGCCATGTGGAGGTGGATTATCCAGGGAGAGACATCATTCCCCATATTTTGATTTAGTCCGAAGAGCTTGATGCCTGTCAGTATTAGGTTTTGGTGCTTTTTTTGGGAGTGGGTGTCCCGGTTGTTAGGGGTAATGCCTCTCAAACCACCCCTCAATACTGAAGAGTCTGTGAGCTGGTATCTGTGCATTAGTAGCTCCTTTGTTATGGGAATAACAGTTAATTACTTTTAGGTAGGGGCATGCTGTTTTTTATAATCTTAGGAAGTATAAGGCCCTGTGCACACATTTTGCTAAGTCTCCTAAACCTCTTTCCTCCTTTCAGATTATTGGCAGAAAAAACACTTGACACTTGTAAACTTGTGTAATGCATTTAGGCACATCAATCGCTTGGGCATTAATTCATTTCATTGGCCAGAACTCCTCAACATGGGAGGGGGTGGATGGGACAAGGGCATTATTCCCACAACCTTTGATGATGGTTGTCGGGGTCTGCGGGCAGAGGACTTATGGCAATCTGGAAGCCCCCTTTAAGAAGGGGCCCCCAGTTACCGCCCCCCCCCCTTTTTGAATGAGTATGGGGTACATAGTACCCCTACCCATTCACCAAAAAAGTGTCACAAAGTAATAAAAACACACAGTTTTTGACAATTAAAAAATAAAAAATGGCATCCCCCCGATGTAAATCCATCGTTAATCACTCGTCAAAGAGGTCCCAAATCTGCGGGAGGAACACAGCATGATACAATGTGTTCACTCTTCATATGTATTTTACATGTATATATATTTTGTATTGTAATTGTATCCATGGGCTCCATTTTTTATACTCATATCTAGCACTAATGCTATATTGTACAAATATGAATTTAAACAAAGTGGGGGGCATGGCTTGGTGCACGGATGAGATGGCCACCTGAAAAAGGAGCTCCGGCACCACAGGGGAGACACAGAGCAACTAAAGCGTGGAATCGGCAGTGATGGCCAAAATCAGGCATCAGCTGCTCTTCACACATACTCTGCATTCACAGCTTGGGGCGAAACCTCCCAGAATTGTTCAGATCTCAGCCCTCTACAACAAGCGAGGCCTCTACCTTCCGCTCGTCCCAGCAACCTTCGGCCATGGAGAGGAAGCAAACAGAGGGGATGCCTAAACGGAAAGCGTAGGTGGACCAAGACATGCTGCTAGACCTGATACAACAGGTCCCGAAGATGACAGATCTCCAACATATCATTTCCGACATTAAGGGAGCCCTGAATGACGCGGTTCTTGAGCTTAAAGACAAGCTAAGGGGGTCTCAGACAGACTAGAGGAAGTGGAACACACGGCAGGCCGCCATGATGAGGACATCAGAGAGCTGCAGCAGCATGGAGCCAAATATCAGTTCCACATGATCAAGCTGCAAAGGCGCCTGGAGGACCTCGACAATCGCGGCCGCAGGAGGAACCTGAGGATCAGGAGTATACCAGAGACAGTGAAACATGACCAGATCCCCCTGGCCCTTCAATCGCTCATTAATAATATCACAGAAAGGGCGCAGGATGCCCCTGTGGACTTTGAACGAGCACATAGGGCGCTGAGACCCAGGGGGAGAGAGTGCAACCCCCCAAGAGACATATTATGTTGCTTCACTGACTACAAGCTAAAGGAAGGAGTAGCTGTCAGAGCCAGAGAGCAAGAGGAGATCCGCTTCAATGGAACCAAGGTGAAAATTTTCCAGGACCTCTCCCAAATCACCCTGAGCCACAGGAGGGCGCTGCGGCCCATTTTGACAGCTCTCAGAGACCGCCACATGGTATACAAATGGAGGTTTCCGTTCGGTCTCTGCGTTACATTACAAGGACGCGCCTTCACCCTGCACACACCGGCGGACCTTCCACAGTTCTTCGAGTTTACCAGTCTTCCGGATAATCCTGTCCCGGAGTGGTACCAAAAGTTTGCCATTCCAGAAGCATGGAAGAAACCTGCTCTCCCGCCGCTTAAACAGCACACTCCTAGACGTCGCCAGAATTCCACTCCATACCGAAGCAACCGGAGGGACTAGTATGCTGTTGCGGCCCCCGCGAACCAGGAGGAATCGGACAGTGAATAGAACACAGCGTGGAGACAGACCTGTCGGTCGACAGACGTACTGTCCATACAACGCAGCTAAGTGACGCTAGACTCTATTCTTTTCAGTTTTCACCCCTTCTAGTCCTTACACTTTTTCTTTTATTTTTATGCTACTATGCTTCCCACCCGCCACTCAGTTTCTTGACACAATGGGGCGAACATGATTTGGTAAACAGTGGGTTCCTGATCCAAGAATGGATCCGGGTCCCTCCTGATGTAAAGCAACAACATTCGTTAGCCACTATCTTACTTTAAACGGTTGTTGATATGCTCTGCTTCCTGCACCCTGGAGGCTGGACAATCCCTAACACCTCACGGTTAGAGAGCCCTTCCTCAACATGAATAAATGGCCTACTGTTTCCTATCTCTCTTAATGCAGCTTGGGCCCGGGAAACCAAGGCCCTCATAATGTGACAAACGGATGACAGGCCCACCAAGGTGGAAGCCTGTGGGGGGCTCTAAGACTGCCAGTACTTACTACGTAGTAGACCACATATTGCGAACCCCTTGCAGGGCGAACTCACACTGCATTTCCGTTGAGATCTTTTTCAACTCTTAGCCCATGCCTAGCTGTGAGCGAAGATGGACTAAACTCTGATGCTTTACCCTGTCAAAGCCTACGGGCATGGCCCAGATCTAAGCAAACTAAGGTCCCAAACTGCATCTTTCCTCTCTAGCCTGGACATTAAACCTGGGTCCCCGACGGATGATGGGCCGATCCCAACCGCCCCTGTTCACGTGCTAAACTGGGACTCCAGCAAATCCAACTCACTGAGACTACCAGAGCGAAGGGACGACTCATGGTTGCACATAGTTCCAATTTTTGTTTTCCCTGTTTTTACTTCTATTATGTTTGCAATGATGTTTACCATATGGCTACTATTTTCAGAATGTTACGGGTCCTCGCTGCCGGAGGCCCAGGAGTGGGGGGCCTTCACCATGCTGATGCCCCCATGGGGCAGCCTAGACAACCTAAACCTAAACTGGCACCTCGCCTGAACTGGTGGATCCTGCAATAAGCAAGTGAGAGATCTCCGGCCGGCACAAGACTAAATTTTACATCCTTTGCTTACAGCAAAAACTGACCCCAGCGTTAAGGCTCCCGCCCTCCCCCTGGCAGCTCCGACCAGAAGGTAACATGGTTCTTTAATACCGCAATAATAACATTTTTGTTGATGTTAAATGTTAGGCCCCGGGCGGGTGGTGTCTAGCGGAGGGGTCGGAGGTCATGCTATGATATGCCCTGCTCTCAGACAGGAGAGCTGTACATTTTAGGGCTCCACAGTAGCTACCAACCTGAACCAAAAATCATGCAGAACCTATGAGTAGAGATGTTAACCACCCACTATACCATACCTCCTTACCTGAACGTAATGATATACTACTACCGGTGCTTTGTTATGGCTGCTTCCTCCCCCTCCGCAGGACCTCGCCTTATCATCGGGACCCCCTGCTGACCAGTGGGCTCTTGCAAGAGACAGATCCTATCCCTGAACTGCCGAGACAAAATCCCCATTTTTGTATTCCTCAGGTGTCCCCCCTGTGGAGGTGATGTCTCTCTCCTCCCTGTGCTAACCCACCTACGCTCCCATCAGCCCGGCTTAACCAGGCTGTCCTACTTGAGGTGATTATAGTGAGCTGGAACCTAGTTCTGGCACTCACTCACCCTCTTACACGTTCTTGAGACGACTTTTCCTTCTTTCTCTCTCTCTCCCCTTTCTTCTGGTCCTACTCTCTTCTTGTATATTATCCCCTCTCTACTCATATCTTATTCTCGTCTCATTTCTGTATCTACACCTTCTGTGTCTAATCTCCCCCTTACTTACCTTCCCTTTCCTTTCTTTTACCCTTATTTTCCTTGTGTGTTTTTTTTGTTTTTTTTGAGACCAGCTGACCTCACTAGACTCACTAGACTCGCTGAGACCTCATGACAAACTCAAAAGAAGATGTCCAGGTCCTTGTCCCTCAAGGTGCTCTCAATGAACGCCATGGGACTAAATGTCCCAGAAAAGAGATCCATGACCCTTAGGGAGATGCATAGGTTCTGTGCACGTATCGCATTCATCCAGGAAACACATTTTAAGGGCCCTAAAATTCCCAAATTTACCGATAAACACTTCTCGACAATATACCATGCTTCTTCTACTAATAGTAATACAAAGGGAGTTGTAATCCTGATAGCCCGCAACCTTCCTTTTCTCTACAAAAACCAACTGGCCGACCCCGAGGGACGGTTTCTTTTCCTCAAGGGAACACTTTTTAACAAACCGGTGACGTTTGTGAATGTCTACGCCCCTAACCGCCACCAGGTGTCCTTTTTCAGAGAGGTCTTTGACCAGTTGATTCCATTTTGCGAAGGCCTGGTGGTGGTGGGGGGTGACATGAACGTGCCGCTTCAGCCGAATCTTGATTCATCCTCAGGTTCCTCCTCAATACCCTACAGGGCCCTTAGACAGATCAAGCTCCAATTTCACTCATTATCCCTTCTTGACACTTGGAGGACCCTCTACCCAAACACTAAGTATTATACTTACTTTTCACCTTCCCACCAAAAATATTCACGCCCAGATTATCTCTTCCTTACCCAGAATGACTTACACTACTTACATTCAGCTACTATGGAATCATCATTTATATCTGATCATCACCCTATTACCATAACTCTGAAGTTCCCTCAAACAGATAACAAGGAAAAAACTTGGAAACTTAATATCTTTCTGCTTTCTGACCCCTCTCACAAACTCCAATTGCAGACCGAACTCAAAAGCTATTTTGATATAAACGTCACCCCAGAAGTCTCAGACCTAAATGTCTGGCTCGCCCACAAATGTACCATACGAGGCAAGTGTATTGCCCTATCCACAAATATGAAGAGGGAAATGCAAGCGAAGGTGGACGCCCTATTGAAAAAAATTCACCTTAACATCCAAGCTGTTTTATGAACAGGCCAATAAGAGTGGCAAATTACTGGCCAGACTTCTTCAGGGTAGGAAAGCACAAGCTAATGTTCCCCTGTTACACGATCAGGCAGGACGCAAAATAGTTCACACAACAGAAATAGCCAAATCTTTTGCAGACTATTACTCTAAACTATACAACATCTCCTCTGACAGACACTCGAGGATTGTATCATTGTCACGTACATAAGCTATAACGGACTATCTAAAAAGCTCAAATCTCCCCAAATTATCTGAGGAAGAAGCCACTGCGATGGAAAGCCCCCTGACCACACAGGTGTTCATTCAGGCCATCAAATTTATGAAGCCTGGGAAGAGCCCGGGCCCTGATGGACTACCCAACCTGTATTATAAAACTTTCCCTGATATTCTGGCCACCCACTTTGTTAGAACTTTCAATTCACTGGTAGACACCCCTTCTCCACCTAGAGACCTACTAGAAGCACAGATTACAGTAATCCCCAAAACAGGCAAAGATCACACCCTCTACCATCAGCTTCCTAGATCTTAAGATCTATCTAGATTCTGCAGGCTGTCTAGCTACAGATCTGTTCCGTAAGCCCACAGCTGGCAACACTATTTTACATGCCACCAGTGCACACCCACCAACACTTATACGTAGCATCCCATATGCTCAATATATCAGACTAAAAAGAAATTGCACACATATAGAAGACTTTGAGAAACAAGCAGCAGGGCTTCGCCATAGACTCAGACGGAGAGGATATTCTAAGACCCTCCTGGGAAAAGCATACAACAAAGCACGACGACAAGACCGACAGTCCTTGCTATATAAAACAAAGAAAGGTCCACGACACAACACTGTTAAATTTGTGACCCAGTTTTCCACCCAACACTGTGAATTGAGACAGATCCTAGGCAGGCACTGGCATACTCTGAGACAGGATCCCATAGTCTCGAAGTATGTCAGGGACGCCCCGGACCTAGTCTTCCGGAGGGCACCATCCATACGTGACTATTTAACAGCAAGCCACTATGAGAGTGAACCCCACACTCAACCCCTTAGATGGGGAACATTCCAATGTGGGCACTGTGATATATGCCCATGGGTCCAGGAAAACACAAAATACCTATTACCGAATGGCCACATATTTTACCCCAGATTCCACGCCAATTGCGAAACAGAAGGGGTTATATACCTTATGAGATGCAGTTGTGGTGCATTTTATATAGGTAAAACCTTTAGGGCATTTAAAAAGCGAATACAAGATCACATATACTACTCGTCGGGAGGTAAAATGATTACACCAGTCAGTCGACATCTAGACCTATATCACAAATACGATACAAGCTGTGCCTCCTTTGTGGTCCTAGAAGTGGTCCCACGGGACCCCAGAGGAGGAAATTGGGATAGGAGAATTCTACAAAAAGAAACCCTCTGGATTGAACAACTAAACGCCACCCACTTCCCAGGGTTGAACGAAATTTGCTCGTATAAACCATTTTTGTAAATACTTCCCCCCCCCCCTTGAGCCTAAGCACTATTAGGTTATATTTCCACTCATGATTTTCTTGCTTTAGCCCCATTAAGTTACTAGCAGTCCCTAGCTAGGAACACACTTACATGACTATTCCTCAACAAAGACATTTAACTGATATAAAACCGTAAGGTCCAAGGATGTATGCTATAACGATTACCAGCTTTAGTATTGTGATTATTGTTTTTTGTAAACATTATGTATATATGTTCCTTTAATATACCAGTGTGATCTGCTCTACTTTTTGACCACTAGGTGTCACTCTATGGACCAGCCCCTTGTCTCTCCCTCCCTTCTCCTTTTGATTAGGCAGGTCGAGCTGGGTCGGTTTTGGGGTGTGCGGCTGAAGGCGCCGTACACCCTGTGCCCCTCACTTGGTATCCCCCCGGGATCTGTGGGGCACATGTGGATTGTGCGGCGCTCCTCCAGCCCCACGTTTTTGAGGGGCTTTGGAGGAAATTCCCGAGTTAGAGACGGCGCGTGCTTTGCGCATGCGCCATGACAAGGGATACAGCCGGGCCGGTAGTGACGCACGTAGAGGAGAGGAGTCTGCCTCTGATGACGTCAGGGCTGGGACGCATAAGATGGCGCCGCTCCGTGAACAGGCTACACACCTGTGTCGGACAGGCGTCTGTACACATCTTCTCACACCTGATCTGGTAAGTCTAAGAAAGCTTCGATTTTTAGGGCACAAGCAGATCCCCTGTCTTCCAGATATCCCACCACCTCCCCTCCTTCCTTCCCCTGGTGAGGTGTTATTTACTCTGCAACTCTCTTTCACCTAGGGTAAGCGATCCCGGGACCACTGGCATCTCCCTTCACGGAAGTTAATGCCACAACCGATAATTACTTAGAACATCTAACCCTTAAGCTATTTACAGCTCAGTTTGATCTGGTGTTAGCTTTTTTGGAAAGAGTATCGCACCAAGCGGATTGGCCCTTACCCTGTCATTTCCAGCTATTTCTGATTAACTATAACTGACGGCACATTTAAGGTTATATAGACATGTTAACTACCCTGTACTGGGAAGATCCTGTTTCAATAGAGACGGCCACGTAGTGGGCTCAGCTGCTATTGCAGCTCCATCTCTGATGGGACTTGGACTTGGAGGTTCTTTGGTGGTTGAGATGGAATATGCTTTAAGCATAATAAACATACCATTTCTGTACTTCCAAATCTAATGTTAATAATACATTTTTACAGACAATTGCTTATGCGTCCCCACACCCCTCTGTGACATCTGTAAGGTTGTTGAGTGAGTAGATCTTTCAGGCACTTGGTCTATGTTCAAGGATCATATAAGTAAGTTCAATTATAAATGGATTGTACCAAAAAATACTTGCTTTCTCTTCTTATTTCTGGAAACTGTGTCATTATGATTCTGTATTACAGATTAGCCTCGTAAACCCTAATCTTCTGAAGAAGCGTGTACAATACAAGAACGCGAAACATGTTAAGAGGAATCCCCAAGGCATGACTGTGGGTTCAACTGCCGGACTATACCAGCAGCTGTTGATCTTGAAGTATCCATCTTATTTCCAGTGACATTATTCTACCTATGAAGTTCTAGTTGTCGACGACCATATCAGGCCGTCAACT
>BLSH010561389.1:457191-471650 GCA_018402905.1 Glandirana rugosa | reverse complement strand
AAGTGCCCCCACCTGTGATACTGGCTTCAAAAGTGCCCCCGCCTGTGTCACTGGCTGCATAAGTGCCCCCCCTATGTTATTGGCTGCATAAGTGCCCCCACCTGTGTTATTGGCTGCATAAGTGCCCCACCTGTGATACTGGCTGCATAAGTGCCCCCACCTGTGATACTGGCTGCAAAAGTTCCCCCACCTGTGTTATTGACTGTATAAGTGCCCCACCTGTGTTATTGGCTGCATAAGTGCCCCCACCTGTAATACTGGCTGCAATTTACCCCCACCTGTGATATTGGCTGCAATTTACACCCACCTGTGATATTGGCTGCAATTTACCCCACCTGTGTTATTGGCTGCAATTTACCCCGCCTGTGATACTGGCTGCTATATACCCCCACCTGTGATATTGGCTGCAATTTACCTCACCTGTGATGCTGGGGCTGTATACTGTGTCCTGTGATGCTGAGCTGTATACTGTGTCCTGTGATGCTGAGCTGTACACTGTGTCCTGTGATGCTGAGCTGTATACTGTGTCCTATGATGCTGGGCTGTGTACCCCTGACACAATATGTGGAATACAAGGGATGGAGTGGGTGGATACTATAAGGGATGGGGCCTATTAGAAGGAGGAGGGGTCAAAAAGGAAGGGCGGGGCCTGCCCCCCCATCCTAAAACTTCACCAGCCACCACTGATCGCTGGTTCTGCCAGGTGTGTGATCATGTCAAAGTGAAATGGATGGATGGAACACCAAAGAAAAGGGACCGGTCAGAGAGGAGGAAGCCTGCAGAAGTGAGGGATTAGTTAAATGTATTTAAAGGTTCCTTAACCATTTCCTGGCCGGCCTATAGCAAAATAATGGTTTGGCAGGACTTTTGTCGTTCTGAGTGTACGTCATATGACGTCTTCCCAGAATGCTCCTCTCACGCGGCCTCAAAGCCGGACAGTGGCACAATTTGTCACCGGCTGTGTCCGATGGACACAGCTGATAACTGAACACTATACTGGCCCACTGCCAGTACCATGTGATTGATGTGACCAATCACAGCAGATCACATGACAATTGTAAACACTGGATTGCTTCATTTCATGCTATCTATTGTATACAATTTTGTTGCTAGCTGTGATTGGTCACAGTGATCACACGGTACAGATAGGGCCAATCCCAGCCTATTTGTACCTTCTGATTAACTTGGGCCAATCACAGTTATTCACAACAAAAGACACTGAATGAATCATTTTCATTCAGCAAAAATGGTTGTTTACACCAATGAAATTCACAGGTATTAGCAATTATAATGTGTAAAAAAAAAAAGGAAAAAAAATTGGATCACTTCCCTAGAGTAGTACAGTGTAACTATGGTTACACTGTATTGCTCTGGTCACAGTGTGTTAAAAAAAATCGTAAATAAAATTGAAAAAAACGATTAAATTTTTTTTCACATATTGTCACTAGAGTTGAGCGAACCCGGACTGTAAAGTTCGGGTCTGTACCGGACTTTGGGCTGTCCATGCCCCAAACCCGTACGCAGACATTTGCAAAAAAGTCTGGGGTCGGTATTTGGGTATTTTGCATGCCTTTTCTATAGCTGCAGGGCCGCCAATCAACAAGCGTTTTGCTCGTTTGCCCTTAGAAGCCATCACAGCCATGCCTACTAATGGCATGGCTGTGATTAGCCAGTGCATCATGTGACCCAGACTATTTTTGGCGCCTTTTCTATAGCTGCAGGGCAGCCAATCAACAACCGTTTCACACGTTTGCCCTTAGAAGCCATCACAGCCATGCCTACTAATGGAATGGCTGTGATAGGCTAGTGCATCATGTGACCCAGCCTCTATATGAGCTGGAGTTACATATGCCGCATGTCACAACGTCTCAAGCTAGTGTAGGGAGAGCATGCTGCTGGCGCTGTGAGGGACAGATTGCCGATCTAATATGATCTCATCCTGCATTACAGACAGATTCCTGGCGGTGCTGTGAGGGGAAAGCTTAGCGTTTTAAAACGATCTGATACTGGACTAGGTAGAGTTTACTACTGCTGTGAGTGATAGATTAGCGATCTAATATCACCTCATCCTCCATTACAGGCAGGTTCCTGGCACTGCTGTGAGGGGAAAGCTTAGCGTTCTAAAACCATCTGATACTGGAATAGGTACAGTTTACTAGTGCTGTGAGGGACAGATTACCGATCTAATATCATCTCCTCCTGTATTATAGAAAGGTTCCTGGCAGTGCTGTGAGGGGAAAGCTTAACGTTCTAAAACCATCTGATACTGGACTAGGTACAGTTAACTGGTGCTGTGAGGGACAGATTATTGTTCTAAAATCATCTCATCCTGTATTACAGAAACGTTCCTGGCGGTGCTGTGAGGGGAAAGCTTAGCATTCTAAAACCATCTGATATTGGATTAGGTACAGTATACTGGTGCTGTGAGGGACAGATTATTGTTCTAAAATCATCTCCTAGTGCTATAGGGAGAGGTTCCTGCTGGTGCTGTGAGGGACAGATTATTGTTCTAAAATCATCACATACTGCTAGAGGGAGAGGTTCCTGCTGGTGCTGTGAGGGACAGATTATTGTTTTAAAATCATCACCTAAAGCTAAAGGGAGAGGTTCCTGCTGCTCCTGTGAGGGACAGATTATTGTTCTAAAATCATCTCCTAGTTCTATATGGAGAGGTTCCTGTTGGTGCTGTAAGGGACAGATTATTGTTCTAAAATCATCACATACTGCTAGAGGCAGAGGTTCCTGCTGGTGCTGTCAGGGACAGATTATTGTTCTAAAATCATCACATACTGATAGAGGGAGAGGTTCCTGCTGCTGGTGTGAGGGACAGATTATCGTTCTAAAATCATCTCATACTGCTAGCGTGAGAGGTTCCTGCTGCTCTTGTGAGGGACAGATTATTGATCTAAAATCATCTCCTAGCTCTATTGGGAGAGGTTCCTGCTGGTGCTGTAAGGGACAGTAAGGGACAGATTATTGTTCTAAAATCATCACATACTGCTAGAGGGAGAGGTTCCTGCTGGTGCTGTGAGTGACAGATTATTGTTCTAAAATCATCACATACTGCTAGAGGCAGAGGTTCCTGCTGGTGCTGTGAGGGACAGATTATTGTTCTAAAATCATCACATACTGCTAGAGGGAGAGGTTCCTGCTGCTCCTTTGAGGGACAGATTATTGTTCTAAAATCATATCATACTGGTGTAGGGAGAGGTCCCTGCTGTTGGTGTGAGCAGTGCATTTCTTGCACAAAAATAAAAAGTGAGTGTACGTTGTTTTCCAAAAAAATAAAAGAAGAATTTATTTGGTATTAATAAATAGTGCTACATAGTACATTTGCGGCCAGAATGAGGAGAGCGTCAAATAAGGGACATGGTCGTGGTGCTGCTGATGCTGCTGGTGTTGGTGAAGTTCCTTTTGCAAGGAGAGGACGTGGTCGATTTGTGTCAGCTACACGCACAAGTGAAACACGTTCTTCAGGTGCGAGTAGCCGACAGAACCTTTAACGTTATATGGTAGGCCCGAATGCCGCTCAACGAATGGTGAGGCCAGAACAAGTACAGGCGATAGTAGATTATGTGGATGACAATGCCTCCAGTTCCTTCACATTGTCTCCCAGCCGGTCCCTTGATGAAAGCTCAGAGTTGGCACCTGAACACATGGAATGAGGATAATGCGAGTGATGTGTGTAGTTTGGAGGAAGAGGTGGTGGTCGCACAGAGGCACCAGCACAGCAAAAGAGGAAGCAGGTTGCAAAAGCGGAGCGAGCGTCCCCTAGACAGTACGCCTGCTACTACCCACCGCACCCAGGGACCTAGCACACCAAAGGCAGCTCAAAGGCATTCCCCCGCGTGGCAATTCTTCAGACAATGTGCTGACTACAAGACACAAGTAGAGTTGAGCGAACACCTGGATGTTCGGGTTCTGCTGGTCCGGCCGAACTTCGCAAAAAAGTTTGGGTTCGGTACTGAACGTGACCCGAACTTTACCCCGAACCCCATTGGAGTCAATGGGGACCCGAAGTTTTTGGCAAAAAAAGGCTGTAAAAAAGTCCTGGCAAGTGCTAGAGGGCTGCAAAAGGAAGTAAAATGGGGGTAAGAGTAGGACAAGTGCCCTACAAAAAAATGGGGATGGGAAAATAACTTAAAATCAAATAAAAAAAAATAAAAATGGGAAGGGGGGGTGGATGTGGAGTAGGAGCCTAGAGGTTGACTAGGCCGGGACCATGGCAGTGGAAGTGGAAGTGGCGGTGGTGGAGGAGGAGGAGGAGGTAGCAAAAACTTTATGTTGTTTGTTTGTTTTTTTTTTTAATTGGGGTAGCCCCCAAAATATTGAGGCATATTCAAAAAAACAAGTATACCAATGGCTGTGTGAGGCCGGTCTAAATGTCTATTCTGCACAAGGTACAGACAAGTCTTGTGGGATCCATGCCTGGTTCATTTTAATAAACGTTAGCTTGTCCACGTTGGCTGTGGACAGACGGCTGCGCTTGTCTGTGATAACGCCCCCTGCCGTGCTAAACACACGTTCAGACAATACACTGGCTGCAGGGCAGGCCAGCACCTCCAAGGCATAAAGGGCAAGCTCAGGCCATGTGCCCAATTCGGAGACCCAGAAGTTGAATCGGGCAGACCCATCAGTCAGTACGTGTAGGCGTGTGCATACATACTGTTCCACCATGTTGCTGAAATGCTGCCTCCTGCTAAGACCTTGCCTATCAGCTGGTGCTGCTGTTTGTTGTGGTGGGCTGCTGACAAAGCTTTGCCACATTTTGGCCATGCTAACCCTGCCTTCTGAGGTGCTGGCAGTGCCACAGCTGCGTTGGTGGCCTCTTCCTCCTCCTCCTCTGCCTTCGCCTTGTGCTTCCACTGAGCCCCCGGTCTCATTTGGGAATGCCCTCAGCAGCGCGTCTACCAGTGTGCGCTTGTAGTTGCGCATCTTCCTCTCACGCTCCAGTGAGGAAATTAACCACTTCAGATCCGCGCTATTGCCGAAGTACGGCTCCAGCGCGGATCTGAAATGCCCGGACAACGTCCATGGACGTCGTCCACTGTGCGCGCTCCTGGCGCGCCCCCTGGAAGCAGCGGCGGAAGCATCGAGTCCGCCCGAGACCCGGCGATCTCTTTTGGGAGCCTCAGAACAGGGAACCGCCGTTGTAAACACGGCGGTTCCCCGTTCTGTGACAGGGGACATAGCAGATCTACTGATCCCTGTCACTGGGATCAGTTAGATCTGTTATGTCCCGGCCAGCCCCGCCCCCCCCACAGTTAGAACACACCCAGGGAACATATTTAACCCCTTCACTGCCCCCTGCTGGTTAACCCCTTCACTGCCAATGAATACAGTAATCAGTGGATATTTAAATTTCTGATCGCTGTATAAATGTCATTGGTCCCAAAAATGTGTAAAAAATGTCCGACATGACTGCTGCAATATCGCAGTTACGATAAAAATCGCAGATCGCCGCCATTACTAGTAAAAAAAAAAATAATAAAAACGCCATAAATCAATTCCCAGTTTGTAGACGCGATAACTTTTGCGCAAACCAATCAATATACGCCGATTGCGATTTTTTTTTATACCAAAAATATGTAGAAGAATATAAATCGGCCAAAACCGATGAATAATTTTTTTAATGGATTTGTACTTTAGCAAAAAGTAAAAAATATTGTTCTTTTTTGCAAAATTGTCGCTCATTTTTTGTTTATAGCGGCGATCAGAAATGACGCAGAGGGGATCAAATACCACCAAAAGAAAGCTCTATTTGTGGGAAAAAAAGGACGCACATTTTATTTGGGTACAACGTCGCACGACCGCGCAATTGTCATTCAAAATGCAACAGCGCTGAAAGCCAAAAATTGGTCTGGGCAGGAGGGGGGTTTAAGTGCCCAGTAAGGAAGGGGTTAAGGACGGCACATTGTTCTTGTAACGGGGATCCAGCAGGGTGGCCACCCAGTAATCAGAACAAGTTATAATGTGAGCAACTCGGCTGTCGTTGCGCAGGCACTGCAGCAAGTAGTCGGCCATGTGTGCCAGGCTGCCCAGAGGCAAAGATGAGCTGTCCTCTGTGGGAGGTGTATCATCTGTGTCCTCCGTATCCCCCCAGCCACGCTCCAGTGATGCCCACAAGCTGCGTTGGGTGCCACCCTGCTGCTGTTCCTCCTCCTCCTCCTCATGATCTTCCTCATCCTCCTCATCCTCCAGAACTGTGCCCAGGCTTGAATATTTTTACCTGGCCTATGCTGGTGCAGGAACCCCCCCTCCGAGCCACTTGTGAATGACTGGCCTGATAACCGTGAAAATGACCCTCTCCCTCCTCCTCTTCCTCCTGTGCCACATCCACATCCGAAACAGGGGTCATTTCCAGGGTTATCACGCCAGTCATTCACAAGTGGCTCGGAGGGGGGGGTTCCTGCACCAGCATAGGCCAGGTAAAAAATGTTCAAGCCAGGGCATGGTTCTGGAGGATGAGGAGGACGAGGAAGATGATGATGATGAGTAGGAACTGTGTTCACAGCAGGGTGGCACCCAATGCAGCTCGTGGTAATCACTGGAGCGTGGCTGGGGGGATACGGAGGACACAAATGATACACCTCCCACAGAGGACAGCTTGTCTTTGCCTCTGGGCAGCCTGGCACACATGAGCAAATACATGCTGTAGTGCCTGCTCAACGACAGCCGAGTTGCCCACATTTTAACTTGTGCGGATTACTGGGTGGCCACCCTGCTGGATCCCCATTACAAGGACAACATGCTGTCCTTAATTCCCTCACTGGAGCGCGATCGGAAGATACGCGACTACCAGCGCACGCTGGTAGATGCGCTGCTGAGGGCATTCCCAAATGACACAGGGGGCTCTGTGGAAGCACAAGGCGAAGGCAGAGGAGGAGGCAGAGGTCGCCAATGCAGCTGTGGCACCGCCAGCACCTCAGAAGGCAGGGTTAGCATGTCCGAAATGTGGAAAAGCTTTGTCAGCAGCACGCCACAACAAACAGCACCACCAGCTGATAGGCAATGTCTTGGCAGGAGGCAGCATACGCTGCCTCCTGCCATAGGCACGCCTACACGTACTGACTGATGGGTCTGCCTGATTCAACTTCTGGGTCTCCAAATTGGGCACACGGCCTGAGCTTGCCCTTTATGCCTTGGAGGTGCTGGCCTGCCCTGCAGCCAGTGTATTGTCTGAATGTGTGTTTAGCACGGCAGGGGGCGTTATCACAGACAAGCGCAGCCG
The DNA here is from genome assembly GCA_018402905.1 of Glandirana rugosa. NCBI lineage: Eukaryota > Metazoa > Chordata > Amphibia > Anura > Ranidae > Glandirana > Glandirana rugosa. The sequence goes on along the minus strand of BLSH010561389.1, from coordinate 464,419 downwards.
CCTAACATTTATTAAAATGAACCTGGCATGGATCCCACAAGACTTGTCTGTACCTTGTGCAGAATAGACATTTAGAACGGCCTCACACAGCCATTGGTATACTTGTTATTTTTTAATATGTCTGAATATTTTGGGGGCTACCCCAATTAGAAAAAAACAAAAACAAACAAAAAACAGTGTTGGCTACCTCCTCCTCCTCCTCCTGCACCACCGCCACTTCCACCTACACTGCCACGGTCACGGCCTAGTCAACCTCTAGGCTCCTACTCCACATCCACCTCCTCCTCCCATTTTTATTTTTTTTATGTGATTTTAAGTTATTTCCCTTTCCACATTTGTTTGCAGGGCACTTGTCCTACGCTTACCCCCATTTTGCTTCCTTTTGCAGCCCTCTAGCCCTTTCCAGGACTTTTTTACAGCCCTGTTTGTGCCCAAAAGTTCGGGTCACCATTGACTTCAATGGGGTTCGGGGTCAAGTTCGGGTCAAGTTCAGTACCGAACCCGAACTTTTCCACAAAGTTTGGCCGAACCAGACGAACCTGAACATCCAGGTGTCCGCTCAACTCTAATTGTCACCTGTCAGTGTCACTGATCACTGCCACAACAGTTATATAATAATGCTGTACTGCACTGGTGACAATTGCAAATTTTTCTTTAATTTCTTAATTTTCCAAAAAATAGTGACAAAAAAATTACAACTTCAGAAAAACTCTCCATGCCTCTTACTAAATACCTTGGGCTGTCTACTGACTGCCTACTGTCTAATTTTCCAAATAGACACAATTTATGAGGTTATCATTGTTCACTTACAACTTTCAGAATTTGTAAAAGATATTTATCAAATCGCTATTTTCACTAAAATCATTATTAGTGGACACAAACAGAACATAACTTACAAAATTCCTGATAAATTCCTACTAAGCATAATTCACATGGGGCATACTAAAGTGTATGTTCACGGAGGGCCATGTGTATCTACACAGGGATGCCCAAGTGTTCATGCATCCCTGTGCAGGCAGTCTCATTAATGTCAATTGAGATGTGGCGACTGCACAGGCACAGCTGCTGCTCCAAATCTGAGATCTGTGTGGGTGTGGGTGGACAGCCTTAAACACAGCCAGTTTGCACTCAGGGATATGCACCAACAACCACATTGATGCCAATTTGGGAGCGGCGGCTGTGCCCGTGCAGTTGCTAAATTCCAGTTTAAAAGATAGATGCTGCGTTTATGAGTGATGACATGGAGGCAATAAGCCTCATAATTCGTGAATGAACTTCATAGTCCTTCAACCCAAATGTTCATGTAAATGAAGTTAAATATTGTGAAAAAATCAATAAACAATAGTGAAACAAAGTGACGATAATCAAAAAGTCCCACACAGTCCAAAAGGTAATCCAAGCGGAAAGGTGAACAAAAATCTTCATCAACTTCAAGAGGCAAGAAGTGAAGACAACTAGATAGTGGAACCTCATGTGACCAATAGTGAATAAATTGGACTCTTACTGGAACAGTTGGATCCACTTGATCGTACGATCGGTGGATCAATCATGCTTATGTGGGATACACCACAGGGGTACTCCAAATGGTAGCCTGGTGATCAACCTCAGTAGTGGCGGACAGGAGAGATCCCTCCAGAGGTCAGTGATGTTACCCTCAACATTTGTGTTGAAGGACTATGAAGTTCATTCACGATTTATGAGGCTTATTGCCTCCATGTCCTCACTCATAAGCGCAGCACCTATCTTTTATACTATTGTTTGTGCATTGTTGGATCTAATGCGGTGTGTGCAGCTGATTTTACCCCTTGCGCATTCATTTTTGTGTTTATGTTTATTTTTTGATCCTTTATTGCTAATGTACTGCCTTAAAAGTCCCGCTACATGTACTGGGGGAGTACCTTGTGTCTCTAACCGATTGGGATGTTGGCAGACCTGGGTGACATGATTGGGGTTTCCTCTATTATTTATTGCTGCATCGGGTTTTCACATTTACACAAATGGATGTTTTTGAATATAGGTCCTCTAAAACACTGTCTACAGAGGGAGTGTTTGTAGCCTCTGATAATGTTGCTGACACTGAGATTGGCCGGATATTCTTGAGGCTCAAAAACGTAATAACATCTGAGCTGCATACCAAATGGGATATTGCCTATTTGGAGCAGTATGTGGCAGAGAAAATGGTCCCGCGCAGTCTCAGATGGGATGTGAGGACACCCAATGGGCCCTATGCTAGAGGGTAGTCTGGTGGGGTGGCTACTATCGTCATTATGATTCTAGACCATCCACCCACATGCCCCATTTGAGAGGACCCTTTAGGCCTGTCCCTTCTTTTAATAACAAGACCCTATAATAGACCACCCATGTTTCGCAATGATAGAGTACAGAATAATCGAGTGGATTATGGTAGATTGGGATATGATTATCCTGACTACTCTGTTTCCACTCATAATAGATATTCTGCTTTGAGGGATGAGGAACAACATCTAGACCCCTATCCCTGCATGAGGGAGTAGAGGGATGAAAGGAATCAATCATCTTACAACTATAATTATAGAGACCCCAATTTTTCTAATAACCGGGATTTTCCCAGGGATGGACCAAATCCAAACACAGGTCAAAACACAAGAGGGGAAGCAGAGGAAGGGGGAGAGTCCAGAAACAAAAGAAAAAGGACGTGAGGTTCCGGGATTTTAAATTTAAATAAGGCCACTCTCACAGCCCAGGAAACTTTGGTGTTAGACAAAGGCCTTAAGTTTGTACCCCCAGTTAAACTAGATACATTTCATACGTTTATTGACATTAAGAAATACATTAGAAAACTGATTATCCAATGCTATCTGCTGTCCAACCTCATTAGTCAATCCGCCCAGACTGGTTCTGGACTGATTAAACGTCCAGGTTTAACCAACCCGTTTCTGTTTAATCCCCCTGTCCCCATGTCACAATCATTAATGGTTTTTACGGATTTGGTGTGCAAAGATTTAGAGGAATTGCCCTCAAAGAGATTGCATGGTGACCATGCGGTTGCTGAAGGTTTACATCAGCTTTGTAGCCGTAAATCTCTAGTGATACCTTCCGCTGACAAAGGGGACGGCATAGTCACCCTGGACAAGGACCACTATGAGAAAGAGACGCTGAATATACTGGGAGACCGAAGTACCTTTGTCATATTGGCCTCTGATCCCACCAGAAATTTCAAAAAAGATTTAGAGGTATTAGTTAAACGTTTAAAAAAAAAAATTTTATCAATTGGTATTTTTCTAATCAATTTTCCCTCTTTGCTTTTTTTTTTTTTTTGTGTGTCCCTTTTTACGAGGTAGTAATTCATATATAAACATATTGATACTTTTTAGTGCTATTTATATTTACCTTTTTTTAGTAATTAATTTTATATACATGCAGTGTGTGACCTCTAGAGGGCGACATTTGATATGAATACAAGCAGAACTATGCCCCTTATAGGGAACGTTTTTAATATACATATATTTGTTAGTTCCTAAAATAATCTCAAGGCTGAGATTTATTACAGAGTATTGGAGTGAATTAAGACTACTATTAGTGTTGTCCGAACATCCAGTTTGTATCTGTTTTCACTTTAGTTAGGTCACCCAGAAGTTATATATACAATAGGGCATTCGCCCATAGTTAAAATGGTGGGTTTTAGCACCTTGGCCTTTAAGTTACATCAATAGGCTGATTACCTAGCAGTGAGGGCAATTGCCCAGAGTCAAAATGGTGGAAGACCGCCTTCTTGCCAAAGGAAATGATGTCACGCTTGTGCATATAGGGTGGTACGTTAGCGGCGCGTCCTATCCCCTTTGACAAAGTCTTATCAGACGAAACGTACGTCAGGGAAGGACACGCTAACGATATCCCCCTACGATCAGATCCGACACGATCGGACATGAGTGCTCATATGATCGGTCTTGTGAGTGCTGGCCAGCACAATTTTCTATACTGTTGTTTTCTCATTGATACCATGTAAGTGCAATATTTTATTTTAATAAATATACCTAAGTGTTACTGGTTTAAAATATTGGTCCCCTTCTTTTACATCCCTTTGGGTATCCATTGCGGTTTAATCCTGAGCACCGAACGTTTCCAGTCGGAACTTCTGCAGTGTGAAAAGGATCCTACATCCCCGTAGAGGAACCCTGGCAGGGTAGAAAGCCAAAGGCAACTTTACCAGCTGCATCTGGCAAGCATATAAGCTGTCTGGTGATGGACTCACAATGCATGTGGTGCTGTCTAACACGTTGGGTGTCTCCTCTTTTCATTCTGCGCCTGGTGTGGCGGTATAAGGATCTTCATCTACTTTGTCTACAAAGACTGTCCAGTTATATTGCCTAGTGTTTACTAGAGACATTCATCAATTATCTTCAAAAACAGTTTTTTTTTTTTTTCGCTTTTTATTCAATTATTGTATTCATATATTGGAGCTTTATTATTGTTCAGCCCCATCTGCATCATAGCTAAGAAGGGTACTCGCCCATTTTTGTTCCATCGATTAGCATTTAGCGCTGCTCAAAGTGTTTGATAAATTACTCATCTTTTGGTTGTGAGATAGAGCAGCAGCTTATGCCCGTCAATGTAATGTTAACACTTTACCTTTAGCGCAGTATTATTATACAATATATTAGTTAAACGTGGCTATCAGAATCTGATCCTTGACAAAAAAGAAAAGGCATATTTAGTTCCGGTGGCTCCACGTATACCCACCATCTATTACCTACCAAAACTGCACAAAAGTATCATCAACCCTCCTGGCTGCCTTATCGTGTTAGGGATAGATTCCGTGACCTCTAGGATTGGTAGGTATATTGATTTTTATCTCCAGCCCCTTGTTGAGCTTATACCGTCTTTTCTTAGGAACACTAAAGACACTATTCATAAGTTATCTAATCTAGAGATCCCAGACGGCTGCCTATTGGTGACTGCTTGCATCACATCTCTTTATACAGTCATCCCCATCACTTAGGCCTTGATGGGGTAAAGTATTTCTTGAATTGAGATTCCAGCTTGCAGCTTGAACAACAGGAGTTTATATGTGAACTCTTCTCATTTGGTACCCATCATAATTATTTCTGGTTCAACGACCTGTTTTATCTACAAATTAAGGGGGTAGCTATGGGGGTGAAATTCGCCCTAGCTTGGCCAATCTCTTTATGGCTAAATGGGAGGAGGATGTCATCTATGCCCAGAGGAGACCAGAATTACTGCTCTGGGTCAGATACATAGACGACATCCTTCTCCTATGGACTGGAGATATGGAAAGTTTAACCCAATTTTTAGGGGGTCTCAATGGCAACAATAGGGGTATCCATCTCTCCTTTAAGGCCAGCCCTACCAAGGTTACATTTTTGGAGTTAAACATCCAGGTTGTTGATAACAAGATTATCACTAGTACATTTTTCAAGCCCACAGATCATAATTCATACATTCCGACGGACAGTTGCCACCATAGGAACTGGCTCCGTGCTGTTCCTAGGGGCAAGTTCCTTAGACTCCGTCGGAACTGTATGAATGTGGCAGATTATGACCTCCAGTCTAGACAATTAAGAGAGATGTTTGTTGATAAGGGTTATCCTGCATCTACATTAGACTATGAGATCTCCCGTGTTAGAAATATTGATAGGGACACCTTTTTTCAAGAAAAAGTCCCAGGAAGGACCCGAAATGGTCCTTTTTTACAACCTTCTCTAGCCAACACAGGCAGATAGATCAAATTCTCCAGAGACACTGGAATGTTCTTAGGAATGACCAGACCCTTGGTCCTCTGCTTCCCGATAAGGCTGATATTATTTATAGGAGTGCCCCTCCCCTTCTTTTAAGGATTGCCCCAAACATCATAAACCCTCCTACCAGACCTACCCTCTTTCATAATTTGAAAGGTTTCTTTCAATGTAAGAAGTGTAGAGTCTGTAATATCGACAAACTGGGTAGGAATAAGGATTTGTCCTTTAAGTCAAATGTGACTGGCCAAGTGTATCCCATTAAACCTTTCTTAACCGGTTCCCAACTGCGCGCTGCCTATTTACGGCGACAGTGTGGCTCTATACTGGAAATCGCTGTAAGTAGGCAGTGATTCACAGACACGCAGCTAGGGGGCGAGAGCTCGTTGCTGGCGGCGCGCTCTCGTGCCCGCTGCACTCTGGTGGAGTGTGCCCGTGGCTCAGGTGGACCCGATGTCCACTGGCGAGCCACGATGAGCTGCCAGAGGGAAAGAACGGGGAACCGCGGATGTAAACACGGCGGTTCCCCATTCTGACAGGTGGCATCTAAGAGATCTACTGATCCCTGTCACTGGGATCAGTTAGATCTCTTGTGCCCCTGACAGACCAGCCCCCATACAGTTAGAACACGCCTAGGGAACACAGTTAACCCCTAGATTGCCCCCCCCCAAGGTTAGCCCTTCACTGCCAATGACATTAATATAGTAATCAGTGGATATTTAAATTTCTGATCGCTGTATAAATGTCATTGGTCCCAAAAGAGTGGCAAAAATGTCCGACATGCCCGACCCAATATCAAAGTCCCGATAAAAATCGCAGATCGCCGCCATTACTAAAAATAAAATAAATAAATAAAAAACACCAGAAATGAATTCTCATGGTTTGTAAACACAGCAACTTTTGCGCAAACCAATCAATAAACGCCAATTGCAATTTTTTTTACCAAAAATATGAGGAAGAATATAAATTGGCCAAAACCGATAAATAAATTAGTTTTTTTATATTTTTCTTGGATTTGTATTTTAGCAAAAAGTAAGAAATATTGTTTTTTTGCAAAATTGTCCCTCTTTTTTTTGTTTATAGCAATGATCAGAAATGACGCATAGGTGACCAAATACCACCAAAAGAAAGCTCTATTTGTGGGAAAAAAAGGACGCAAATTTTGTTTGGGTACAACGTCATGGGTTTGTTTTAAACGCAGGAAAAAAAGGGTGTTTATCTCGAAAGAAAACCACCATAAACCAGTGGATACGCAGTAAAGACTAGTAACGATATTTGTTTTTTTTCTCCCTGTTAAAACGTTTTTTTGTTATAAAGAATGAAAAACGATTTTATGTTTAGGTTCTTTTTATATTTTTTTGATTAAATAAATAGCCAAAACCGGTTAAATATAAGAAGGAGTATAAAAACCATTTTTTTTAACGTTAACCGCAAATAACTAACCAAACGCGTTTTCAACGACACAAATGTTTGGTACTCTTAAGTAAAGACCACAA
>BLSH010561389.1:423635-437625 GCA_018402905.1 Glandirana rugosa | reverse complement strand
GATGGGTGACTGGTGGTGGTCACTGATGGGTGAAGGGTATCTGGTGGTGGTCACTGATGGGTAACAGGTGACTGGTGGTGGTCACTGATGGGTGCCGGGTGTGTGGTGGTGGTCACTGATGGGTGACTGGCGGTGGTCACTGATAGGTGACGGGTGACTGGCTGTGGTCACTGATAGGTGATGGGTGACTGGTGGTGGTCACTGATGGGTGAAGGGTATCTGGTGGTGGTCACTGATGGGTAACAGGTGACTGGTGGTGGTCACTGATGGGTGCCGGGTGTGTGGTGGTGGTCACTGATGGGTGACTGGTGGTGGTCACTGATGGGTGACTGGCGGTGGTCACTGATAGGTGCCGTGTGTCTGGCGGTGGTCACTGATGGGTGATGGGTGTCTGGCAGTGGTCACTGATGGGTCATGGGTGACTGGCGGGGGTCACTTATGGGTCATGGGTGACTGGTGGTGGTCACTGATGGGTGACTGGTGGTGATCACTGATGGGTGACTGGCGGTGGTCACTGATGGGTGCCGCGTGTCTGGCGGTGGTCACTGATGGGTGACTGTCGGTGGTCACTGATGGGTGCCGTGTGTCTGGCGGTGGTCACTGATGGGTGCCGCGTGTCTGGCGGTGGTCACTAATGGGTGACCGGTGTCTGGTGGTGATCATTAATGCATGACGGGTGACTGGCGGTGGTTACAGATGTGTGACAGACGAGTGGCGGTGGTCACATATGTGTGACGGGTGACAGGTGACTGGTGGTGGTCACTGATGGGTGATGGGTGACAAGTGACTGGCAGTGGTCATTGAAGGGTGACAGGTGACTGGCGGTGGTCACTGATGGGTGACGGGTGACTGGCGGTGGTCACTGATGGGTGACTGGCGGTGGTCACTGATGGGTGATGGGTGACTGGCGGTGGTCACTGATGGGTGACGGGTGGTGGTCAGTGATGGGTGATGGGTGACTGACGGTGGTCAGTGATGGGTGATGGGTGACGGGTGACATGCCACGGTCACTGACGGGTGATGGGTGACAGGTGCTCTTTATGATGACAGGTACCCTTTATGGGGGCATATGTGGTGACTGTTGGGGTGACAGGTGCATTGGGGGGGCAGGGGGGTCAGTGTCAGTGTGCTTTTACTTTGCAGATCAGTAACTCACTGATCCCAGCTCTTCTCTCCTCACACTGGACACTGTGTGAGGAGAGAAGAGCTGGTAACAGTGAGTTACCGCTCTGTTTACACTGGATGTGATCGGCTGTGAAGTAGATCACAGCCGATCACAAGGTATCAGTCCCCAGGAACACGCCGCCACCGACGCGCACGTGCAGCGCGCTCCCGATTGCGTGCATGCGCCGTGCGAACGGCGGACGTGCCATTTGTGATCAGCCGTGACTTTGTCACGGCCGATCACGTGGTGAACAGCCATAACCCCAGGACACGCCGACACCGACAGAGCCGGGATGCGCGCGCCCGATCACGCGCAATCCCGGCTTAAAGGGAGGACGTCATATGACGGACCTGAGGTGGTTAAAGACGAACAACTGGAATTCAGTCTAAGGACAAAACAGCAACAGTAACAGGGAGATGACCCCGGCCGGCTCCCGCTCCGCTTCCCAGCACCCCTATTGGGAACAAACTGTGCCAGGTTAAGGACCAAAACCCCCCAGGGCACATGACCCCCCCGCTCTCATAATACGAAACAACTTTGCTGTCCAGAACACCGAAGAGGACTTACGGATCCAGCCAGACCCTCGGAACCACTGAGAAGGAGATTTTTATTAAAGCATTCTACCATTGTTAAGAGAGAGAAACAGAAGAAAGTAGAAGGAAGGTGAAAGAGAGGGAAGACAAGACAGAAAAGATAATGAGGGACAAAGAGAGGCACCGAGGAGGCATCTCCGAGATCTGACCAATTTAACGTCAAGAGGGAATATCAAGGTACTGCCTCCATGGCTCCCACACTGCGTCAAATTTAGTGGAAGTGTCCAGGAGCATGTTAGCAAATTTTTCTTGTGTCATAATCCACGTGATCTCTCTTTTAGCTCCTATAAATGAAACTGATGATTTTTTCCATGCTTTCGCTATGGTGATTTTCGCTCCCAACAGTATAAAATGAGAGAGCTTAAATGAGGCTTTAGAGAGGCCTTCGGGTTTATGGTTAAGTAAGGCTATTTCCGGGTCTGCGAAATGGGTTGTCCCAAAACCTTTCTTAACATTTTATTCCAAAACCCCCTGATCTTAGGGCATTCCCACCAGGTGTGGTAGAAAGAACCCAGGATGTGACACCCTCTAAAGCAGAAAGGTGAGGAGTTTGGAAACATGGATGAGAGACGAGTGGGTACCAGGTACCAGCGAGTAATCACCTTAACACTAGCTTCCACCAGGGCTATATTCACTATTCCCTTGAAGGCCCTCACAAAATGGGAAAACTACGTAGCGGCATCCCATCTCAGGTCCAGATCCCCCTCCCACCTCCTAGCATAGGAGGGCAACCTCTACTAACGAGGCATATATAATAGAGATCCCGCCTCTTGGAGAAGAGATATCAGAGCACCATGTCTCGTAAGGGGAAGCCCTGATGGAAGTTGGGTTGAATTTACAGGAGTTGACTAAGAAGTGGTGGATCTGCTTGAATCTAAAGCTCTCAGAAGGGGGCATATCAAGTTTACTCAGGCAATACTCGAGGGAAATGGGTCCCGATGCGGTAAGAAAATGTCCTATTCTGAAAAGGCCTTTGTTCGTCCACCATCGGAAGGTGCGGATATCTTGACCCGGCGGGAAGCAGGGATTTTTGAAGATATGCTGTAACGGCCGGACTGCGGAGGCCAGCTTTGTGGTGCTAAACAGGTGATCACAGAGGGCCAGAGAGTTTGATAAGGTAGGGGATAATATAGCGGGTCTGGTCTTGGGGGAGGCCCAAACCAGATAATCTAGGGTATTGAGGGGAACTGCTTGTCTCTCTATACCTACCCAGTCTGGTCTGTTGGACCTAGCATAAATAATTGAAAATTGGGCCAGTTGCGCAGCTTGATAATAGCGCCAAAGGTTTGGGAGGCCAAGGCCCCCCTGAGCCCGACGTCTCCAGAGGATCTCGGCTGGACATCTGTAGCCCTTATTTCCCCAAATAAATTTTATGATCTGAGCCTGGATTTTAAGAATTTGAGACTTTTTAACGGGGATGGGTAAAGCCCTAAAGTAGTATAGAATTCTTGGAAAGAGGGTCATCTTAACTGTAGTTATTCTGCCTAGCCAGGATAGGCCTAATCTCCCCCAGCTATTTAAATCTTCCCCAATTTGTCTAAATAGCGGGGGATAATTGAGGGAGTATAACCGATCATAACTAGCCGCCAACTGCACCCCCAGAAATGGGATCTGGAGAGGCGACCACTGGAAGGGGAACTGGTCCCTGATCTGTTGGATCAAAATCTCAGGGACATTTATGTTAAGTGCCACAGATTTAGTCATATTAACCTTTAATCCTGAGGCGGAGCCAAAGGCCTCCAGGAGCCTAATTAGATGTGGGACTGAGATGAGGGGAGAGGAAATAAACAAGAGCAGGTCGTCTGCAAAAGGAGCGCATTTGTGGGTTTGAGAACCACAGTTCACCCCCTTAATGTTGGGGTGATCCCTAACAGCGATCGCCAGGAGTTCAATAGCTATCGCAAAAATCAAAGGGGAAAGTGGGCAGCCTTGCCTAGTGTCCCTATGGATACTGAACGGCTTAGAAAGGAAATTCTGCAGCTTTATAGACGTGGAGGGGTTGGAGTATAGGGCTTTAAGAGTTTGTAAGAATCTTGGACCAAATCCCCATCTACCCAGGACCTCAAAAAGATATGGCCATTCGATTGTGTCGAAAGCCTTTTGGAGATCGACCGACAGAACAAAGCCTTCCTGTGCTGGACCCCCCTCCCAACCTGATCCAAGAATCGAGATAATGTCTATGGCCCTACGAATCTGATCTGGGCCCTGTCTCCCGGGTATGAAGCCCACTTGATCTTTATGTATATAGTCTCCAATAAAAGCTGAAAGTCTATTAGCCAAGATTTTTGTTAGGATTTTGAGATCATTATTGATTAAGGAAATGGGCCTGTAATTACTAACTTCAGACTGATCTTTCCCAGGTTTCGGGATAACTGATATGTTGGCCGAGTTGAGATCCTCATTGAGAATCTTACCCTTTTGGAGTGAGTTGAAAAAGTTAGCTAGGGGCGGGGCCAATGTCGAGCCAAATTGCTTATAATAACCTGTCGAAAGACCATCTGGGCCCGGGACGGAACATTTCTTAAGATGTTTAATAACATCAAGAATCTCTGATTCCGAGAAAGGAGCCTCAAGTGAGAGCCTATGATCCTCGGACAGGGTCGGGATGGGAATGTTGTCAAGAAAGCCAGAAGCTGGGATTGAGGAGGCCGAAATCTCTGATTTGTAAAGTTTAGCGTAAAAGTCTTGAAATGTGGACGTAATTTTATGAGGGTTTTAAATGAGGGAGCCCGATAGGTCTCTAACCTTGGGAAAAGTGAAAGATCTGACTTTCGGGGATAATTTGGCAGCTAAATTTGGGCCTATATGATCCTTGTGTAAGTAAAAGTGGGCATTCGCCCATTGGGCTTGCTTCTCCGCCTGAGTGGTTAAGGCCAGATTGAGGGACGCCCTCCCTGCCTCAAGCTTCGAACGAGATTGAGGGGAGGGGTTTTTCTTGTGTGCTTTAGCTAGTTTCTGCAATTCTTGCTCTAGCTTAACTATATGACTCCTCTTCTCTTTTTTAAGTTTAGCCGCTAGTTGAATTATCTTACCCCTTATGACTGCTTTGTGAGCAGCCCAGAGCGTCACAAATAAGACCCCTGAGCCTGAGTTCAGACTAAAATATTCCTCAAGATCCTTCTGAAGTAAGGTACAGTGGACTGGGTTGTTCAGTAAGTTTTCCCTTAGTCTCCATTGGGGTCTAATCCCCGAATTCCCTGGGGACCTAAGGTGCATAATTACCATACAGTGATCAGAGAGCGGGGAGTCCCTAATGAACGCTTTAGAAACCTGAGGAATAGAGGAGGCACCTAAAAAAATATGATCAATTCTGGCCAGGGATTTATGAGGAGCTGAATAATGGGTAAAGTCTCTCGAGTTAGGGTTAAATTCCCTCCAGACATCAACTAGGCCCAGAGAGTTAATGAGTTTGGCAAGCTTGAGGCTCCTTTTTGGGGGCTGTAGAAGACGTGAGCGAATTGGCCTTGATTTGTCCAACATGTGGTCCAGAGCGGTGTTGGAGTCCCCACCCATGATCATGGTCCCTTCCAAGTGAGGCGACAGGGAGTCTATCATGGAGCTGAAAAATTGTATTTGACCTGTGTTAGGAGCATAATAGGAGACTAAAGAGTAAGGACAACCCCCCATATCCCCTACCAGGAGAATGTGTCTACCCTCCGGATCCCTGATTACATGACGTAAGTGGAAACCCACCCCTTCTGCGAAAAAGACTCCAACCCCTCTAGTCTTGTCTGGCGCATTGGCCAGGAAGAATTGAGGATAGCTTGCATGAAGGAAACTGGGAGAAAATTGGGAGGGAAAGTGGGTTTCCTGAACAAGAAGGACCTCCAAGCGCTGCGAGTGAGCTGCTTGGAAGTACTTCCTTCGTTTTATAGGGGAATTGAGGCCTTGTACATTGTGGGAGGCAATTTTCAGCCCTCTGGACTGGTCAACGGGTGCTAACATGGTACCAAATAGAGGGAGACACTCACTACAGTATAGAGCAACTCACCAGACCCCGATTGCCTTGAAAAAGTTGTTTTGCCTCTGCTAACAGGAAAGAGCTTGGTCATCTCGCTTCCCCCGGAGGAGAACCACCCCGGTGCCTGAGGAAAAAAATTGAAGAAAGAGAGGAAAACAGGAAAAAAGAGGAACATCTGAACAATAGGAAAGAGAAGAGAAGAGGAGGGCGACTGGTCGAATACAACCAGACCCCTCCGCCTTCGGGGGATGAGAGCCAGAGAACCGACTCCCATAGCCCGAAACTGAACTAGACACAACTGCCTAAACCGGAAGCTACACGTCTGCTTCTGTGCAAAACCCAGTGGTAAAGCCCAAAAGCAGAGGGAGGAGCATGCCTACCGCCCCGCCCCCAAGACAGCCCAACATTAAAATAAAAAACCGGGGAGTACCCCGAGAAAGGACCGGAGCATAGGGTATATCAACATAACAAATACAAATGAAGGCAAATAGAAACCATCTGGGCCCCCTGTAAAAGTAGTCACCAGGTCCCACCAGATCATATCCCCCAATCTCCCAGGACCCTCCAAAATGAAGGGGCTGGGAGAGGCGGGGACCGACCTAGAGCAACCCGGGACAGGGAGCCCCCCAGAGGATCCATCTAGCCCACATCAGGTGGGGTAATAAAAATAAAAACATTGAGTAATGAACCGCCCCCGAGGGAGCCAACATATGTAATACTAGAGTCTTAGGAAAAGTCAGAACTAGGCCAATGAATGAAGGATAAGCCCTTAACAAATTAGAGTATAACCCCTGTTAGAGATCAGGAGAAATCAAGGGGGGTGTGAGTCCTTGGGCCTCTTGGATTGCTGTTTCCTCCACACAGGGGGAATTGGACTTTGATGAGAGGGGCGCTTCGTAGATCCAACAGATTTGGCTTGAAGGGAAGAACCTGGTTCCATTGAGATAAGGTTTAATTTTACCATCAGATGTTCACCCTCGTTGAATGAAGAGAAGCCATAGGTCTTGCCCTTAAAGGAGAAGGAAAGGCGGAAAGGAAAGGACCACCAATACTTGATTGATTTCTGTAACAACACTTCGAGAAGGGGTTTCATAGCCCTCCTCTTTTGAATGGTGGCTGGAGAAATGTCTGCAAACACCTGAATAGAATGGCCTTGAAAGGATAATTTTGGTAATTTCCTGGTAATCTTCATTATTTCCTCCTTCACCGCATAAAAATGAGGTTTAACAACAATGTCCCGTGGGAGTCTATCTGAACGAGGGGCTTGAAGGGCTCTGTGAGCCCTATCTAGTTCCAATTTATGCTCTGGGATGTTCGGGATAAGTTCTTTGATAAAGGAGCGGACTGCCTCCTGAACATCTGTGATGGTTTCCGGAACCCATCGTAAACGGAAATGATATCTACGGGACCGGTTTTCTAGGTCGTCAATCTTAGAGTGAGCAATTTACAACTGATCCTGTAGGTCCTGGATGCGGAAGTGTTTTGATTTGCTCTTGCAATGGTTTGGTCTGTTTTCTGTTCAACAACTTCAATTCTGGACCCCAAGTTCTGAAGGTCTGTCTGAATAGTTGAAGTAATTTGGGATGCAGTTTGAGCCAAGCCTTTAGCTAACATCTTAGAGAACGTTTCCATCATGAATCTCAATTCCGGGTGCGGAGTTGGGGATGGGGGTTCCAAAAGGCCTAGAGTATCAGGGTCAGGGCCCCAATTGGGGAGGCAAACATTTCTGTAAGAGTCCTTTCCAGAAGGGAAACTGTAGAAACTGGAGAAGTGTTTAGAGGAATAGGCGAGACAGTGGCTGGCGATTCCTGACCTGGGAGGATGTGAGAGCCTCCTTCAACTCCTGCCTCCATATCCTCAGGACTTTTAATAGCTTTAGGACCCTGCTGGGTCGCAGTAGGCTGAGAAGACAGGTCAGAGGGGTGTTTAGAGTAAGCTGGGTGCTTTGATAAGTCCCTGCTTACCGCTGCAGCATACATAGAGATTAAATTGAAAGTTGCAGGCTTAAGTTGTGAAAGAGAAATCGCAAAAGAAATCGCAAAATCCAAGAGTCAAATGTCAATGACAGTTCTGACTGTCCCAGCAGCTTAAACCCCCTAGGTAATTACCTGATGTTGAGGAGACCAAACTAGGGGACATCAAGAGTTCGTGGGAATAAGTAGGTTTCCTGGAGTGATCAAGGATTATCAGGTGTCAGAGGAGAACCCGGAGGGGTCCACAGTGAATGGATAGGGCACCCTGATAGGGCCTCTTGATCTAGGCCTGGAGGCCGTGGGTCCCCTGTGGTCCAGGGGTTCATGTGTGATAGGATGTCTTGCCGTCAGTGTGCCTGGCTCCCCAGGGCCCTGGGGTGGGACCCAGAGAGGGTGTGCAGAGTGCCCCGCCGCGAGATGGCTACCTTCCTGGCTTGAGGTCCCTAGGCTCCGTTTGCGCAGCTCGGCTCTGTGACTAGGCCGCAGCCGCGGTCTTGCTTAGGGGCGATGTTCGCCGCCCGCTCCTATGGAGAGACGGAGCTCCAAGCGGCCCTCGGATGACAGCCCGGCATCGGAGGCTGCCGAATGAAGGAGGGGGGATCCCAGATGGCTGCTTATTAAGGCTGGAAAGGACAGAGCTCCGTGTTCAATCAGCCATCGCGGAGATCCGCATGGTAGAAGTATTTTTAAGCACTGTGAAACAAGGAGCAATTCTACATCCTTCCCCTTCACCAATCACATAAAATAAATTTGTTGACAGTAAGCGTGCTGATAGCTGAGTATTGTGGTGTATACTTGCACTTGACTTCGCAGTTATTACTGAGACCCGAGGACAGGATGAGGACACTGTGTATTTTTGTTAAATCTATGGTACTATTACATTAGCAGCAAAAAATTTTTGTTGTGGAAGAAAAATATACTTTAGCCTCATTATTTCTGCAGAGAAAGAGAGGGAGATAATGTAACAGAGGTCAACTCATTTTTTTTAATGATCTTTTCTACAAAATACATTTTTGAGTTGGGTTAAAGCAAGGTAACTAAGTGTTGCTAACTATTGTTTTAGAGCCCTAATAGCACTACCCTGTGATAGTAGAGTCGTCTTGATTTATTTGGGTCTCCCTTAAAGAGGAAGTAAACCCAGATGGGGTTTACTTTCCTCTACATTCCCCTGTAAAGTAGAATCATAATGGGCTACTATGCATCGCATAGTAGCCCATTATGTGCCACTTACCTGCAAATGAAGCCTGTGACGTCCAGCGCTGTCCCCTGTGCTGGCGGTGTCCATCTTCTGCCTCTCTTCCTTCCAAGGCAGCAACTCCGGCGCTGTGACTGGCCGGACCCGCATGCGCGCGGGAGCCGCCAGTCACAGCATGGTCACAGTGGAGGAACGGCACGGAGGCCGTTTCTTCACTGCGCATGTGCCGACATGACGTTGGCACAGCAAATACATTGCATATCTCCTGAACCGTACATGTTTAGGAGATATGCATGGCACCTACAGTTAAGCCTTATCATACCACTTTAAGAAGCTAGGAGCTTTTCCATAAACCTAAAACAAACAAATAAATTCAATTATTCTTATTTATTCCATATATATATATATATATATATATATATACAGTATCTCACAAAAGTGAGTACACCCCTAACATTTTTGTAAATATTTTATTATATCTTTTCATGTG
Source organism: Glandirana rugosa (assembly GCA_018402905.1). NCBI lineage: Eukaryota > Metazoa > Chordata > Amphibia > Anura > Ranidae > Glandirana > Glandirana rugosa. The sequence continues at coordinate 428,248 of BLSH010561389.1, read as the reverse complement.
ACAACACTGAAGAAATTACACTTTGCTACAATGTAAAGTAGCGAGTGCACAGCTTGTATAACAGTGTAAATTTGCTGTCCCCTCAAAATAACACACAGCCATTAATGTCTAAAACGCTGGCAACAAAAGTGAGTACACTCCTAAGTGACAATGTCCAAATTGGGCCCAAAGTGTCAATATTTTGTGTGGTGACCATTATTTTCAAGCACTGCCTTAACTCTCTTGGGCATGGAGTTCACCGGAGCTTTTGAGGTCCACTGGAGTCCTCTTACACTCCTCCTTGACAACATCATGCAACTGGTGGATGTTAGACATCTTGTGCTCCTCCACCTTCCTTTTGAGGATGCCCCACAGATGCTCAATAGAGTTTAGGTTTGGAGACATGCTTGGTCAGTCCATCACCTTTACCCTCAGCTTTTTTAGCAAGGCAGTGGTTGTCTTGGAGATGTGTTTGGGGTCGTTATCATGTTGGAATACTGCCCTGCAGCCCAACCTCCGAAGGGAGGGGATCATGCTCTGCTTCAGTATGTCACAGTACATGTTTGCATTCATGGTTCCCTCAATGAACTGTAGCTCCCCAGTGCTGGCAGCACTCATGCCACCACGACACTCCCGCCACCATGCTTGACTGTAGGCAAGACACACTTGTCTTTGTACTCCTCACCTGGTTGCCACCACACACGCTTGACACCATCTGAACCAAATACATTTATCTTGGTCTCATCAGACCACGGGACATGGTTCCAGTAATCCATGTCCTTAGTCTGCTTGTCTTCAGCAAACCATTTGCTGGCTCTCTTGTGCATCATTTTTAGAAGAGGCTTCCTTCTGGGATGACAACCATGCAGACCAATTTGATGCAGTGTGCGACGTATGGTCTGAGCACTGACAGGCTGACCCCCCACCCCTATAACCTCTGCAGTAATACTGGCAGCACTCATATTGTCTGTTTCCCAAAGACAACCTCTGCATATGACGCTGAGCATGTGCACTCAACTTCTTTGGTCGACCATGGTGAGGCCTGTTCTGAGTGGAACCTTTCCTGTTAAACTGCTGTATGGTCTTGGCCACTGTGCTGCAGCTCAGTTTCAGGGTCTTGGGAATCTTCTTATAGCCTAGGCCATCTTTATGCAGCGCAACAATTCTTTTTTTCAGATGCTCAGAGTGTTCTTTGCCAGGAGGTGCCATGTTCAACTTCCAGTGACCAGTATGAGAGAGTGAGAGCGATAACACCAAATATAACACACCTGCTCTCCATTCACACCTGAGACTTTGTAACACTAATGAGTCACATGTCACTGGGGAGGGAAAATGGCCAATTGGGCCGAATTTGGACATTTTCACTTAGGGGTGTACTCTCTTTTGTTGCCAGTGGTTTAGACATGAATGGCTGTGTGTTAAGTTATTTTGAGGGGACAGAAAATGTACACTATTATACAGGTTGTACACTCACTATTTTACATTGTAGCAAAGTGTCATTTTTTCAGTGTTGTCACATAAAAAGATATAATAAAATATTTACAAAAATGTAAGGGTTACTCACTTTTGTGAGATACTGTATATATACAGTATATATATATATATATAGTATATATATGTTGTATTTTTTTGTGTGTGTGTGCGTGCATACTGTATATATACTGTATACATGCATATATATATATATGTATATGTATATATGTATATATCTTACCTTGTCCTCATTAAAGAGTAGATTAACATTCATGTGATTGTTGATATTTAGTATGTAAAGTTTCTTTCTCCATCATAAAAACATACAAGCATATGCAAATATGCATTGATCAGGAGCCGGTAAGTATTTATATTTCTGGTTTTAGGAGAAAACACAGATAATTCCCTGATGAAAAGGACCCAAGTCAGGCAAGGCAACTGTGCTAGTCACTTTTTCACTATTCTGACCCCAAAATAAATCGAAGCATCACAGAGTCATTGTTTAAAATATTTTTTACTTAAGCATGAATACTTCTTCCCTATTTTTATGTAATAATACCTGAAAAGTTGTGATATAAAATAATGTGTTGTGACTTGTATTACTGTTGTAAGGACAATAGACCAAAAGCTCTCCTGGCACAGCAAATAATGTTCATAGCTATATTTGCTTTGCAAAAAGCTATACAATATGTAAATTCTAAATCACTTTGTTAACTAATATGCCAAATTCATACATGCATTTCATATGTGGTTTAAAGTTTTGGTAATTCAAAACATATTTTTTTTCTCTTACCAGCATATCAGAGGGCCAGCTTCAAGCTATACCCTACAAAAGTTTGGTCAGAGAATAAAAAACACATATGCCCCATAACAAATTTATATACTAAATTACTATTGCTGTAGTAGTCTTCTAATCAGGGAGTTTTATTTTGTAGTTTAATATTTAGAGATTTTGCTGTGGGACCCCAGCCCTCTATATATGACTTTTCGAGCTATGGAGTAGATATACAGTATATTAACAAAAAGAGAGTTCGGCCGAACCTCGCAAAAAAGTTTGAGTTCGGCCCCGAACTTGACCCCGAACCCCATTGAAGTCAATGGTGACCCGAACTTTTGGGCACTAAAGTGGCTCTAAAAAAGTCCTGCTAGAGGGCTAGAGGGCTGCAAAAGGAAGCAAAATGGGGGTAAGAGTAGGACAAGTGCCCTGCAAACAAATGTGGATAGGGAAATAACTTAAAATCACATAAAAAAAAAATGGAGGAGAAGGTGGATGTGGAGTAGGAGGTTGAGGAGGCGGTGAAGGTGGAAGTGGTGGTGGAGGAGGAGGTAGCCAACACTGTTTTTTGTTTGTTTGGGTTTTTTTCTAATTGGGAAAGCCCACAAAATATTGAGACATTAAAAAAAAAAAAGATCACTATCTGCAGACAAACCCAGAGATGTTCCAGCACAGGTTCACTTTTTCCATAGAAAATGTACCATGGTTTATTTTTCATGTTTCTCCTGTTACAAATTCCAATAAAGACTTATGTTCTATAAAAAAAAAAAGAATAAGTTCACTTAAGTATACCAATGGCTGTGTGAGGCCGGTATAAATGGCTATTCTGCACAATGTACAGACAAGTCTTTTGGGATCCATGCCTGGTTCAATTTAATAAACGTTAAATAACGGCTGCGCTTGTCTGTGATAATGCCCCCTGCCGTGCTAAACACACGTTCAGACAATACACTGACTGCAGGGCAGGCTAGCACCTCCAAGGCATAAAGGGCAAGCTCAGGCCATGTGCCCATTTTGAGGACCCAGAAGTTGAATGGGGCAGACCCATCAGTCAGTACGTGTAGGCGTGTGCACACATACTGTTCCACCATGTTGCTGAAATGCTGCCTCCTGCTAAGACGTTGCCTATCAGCTGGTGGTGCTGTTTGGCACTCATAGGTGGCACTGGACACTGATAGGTGGCACTGATGGGGACTGATAGGGGACACTGATAGGGGGCACTGATAGGTGGCACTGCTGGCGGTGCTGTTTGTTGTGGCGTGCTGCTGACAAAGCTTTTCCACATTTTGGCCATGCTAACCCTGCCTTCTGAGGTGCTGGCGGTGCCACAGCTGCATTGGCGACCTCTTCCTCCTCCTTTGCCTTCTCCTTGTGCTTCCACTGAGCCCTCTGGGTCATTTGGAAATGCCCTCAGCAGCGCATCTACCAGCATAAGAGACTGCTGCATGACTTGGGGCTCAGACTGCTTGGCTGATTTACAAGGGGCTGAGGTGAAAGACAGATGGCCATGGGGTTCAGGTGCCAACTCTGAGCTTTCAGTAAGGGACCAGGTGATAGACAATGTGAAGGAATTGGAGGCATTGTCAGCCACCCAATCTACTATCGCCTGTACTTGTTCTGGCCTCACCATTCGTTGAGCGGCATTCGGGTCTACCATATAGCCTTGAAGGTTCTGTCAGCTACTCGCACCTGAGGAAGGTGTTTAACTTGTGCGTGTAGCTGGCACAGATCGACCACATCCTCTCCTTGCAACAGGAGCTTCACCAACACCACCAACACCAGCAGCACCACGACCACGACCACGACCACGTCCCTTATTTGACGCTCTCCTCATTCTCGACGCAAATGTACTATTTATCACAAATTTATATATTATTTTTTAAACCGGAAATGTCAACGCACTTTTTAATTTTGTGCAAGAAATGCACAGCAAGTGCAAATGTACTATGTAGCACTATTTTTTTTTTTAAGCCAGCAATGTCAATGCACTTTTTAATTTTGTGCAAGAAATGCACAGCAAGGTGCAAATGTACTATGTAGCACTATTTATTATTCTTTTTTTTTAAACCAGCAATGTAGACGCACTTTTTATTTTTGTACAAGAAATGCACCGCTGGCCGCAAATGAAGTATTTAGAATATTTTTTTTTTTAAACCTGCAATGTAGATGCACTTTTTATTTTTGTGCAAGAAATGCACAGCTGGCCGCAAATGTAGTATTTCGAATATTTTTTTTTTTAAACCAGCAATGTAGACGCGCTTTTTATTTTTGTGCAAGAAATGCACCGCTGGCCGCAAATGTAGTATTTAGAATTTTTTTTTTTTTAAACCAGCAATGTAGACGCAACGTAAAGAACATGTTTTTATTTTTCACGCAGATGTAACGA
>BLSH010561389.1:371354-398858 GCA_018402905.1 Glandirana rugosa | reverse complement strand
AAAAAATCCTTTAACAATAGTGCATGGGGGGTCCCCTTAGTCTGCCTGTAAAGTGGCACATCTGTACTGTGCATATAATGTATATAACATGCTGCAGCAAAAATGACTTTCTAAAGAAAAAAACGAGTCAAATCACATTTAAAATGACTCGCAGTTGCAATTGCCGGCACATGACTATTAAAAAATTAAAGAAAGAAATAGCATGAAGTCCCCCCCAAAATCCATACCAGACCCTTTATCTGGGCATGCAGCCTGGCAGGTCAGTAAAGCGGGGGACAAGTGAGCAGCCGCCCTCCAGAACCATACCAGGCCACATGACCTCAACATGGGGGGGTGCTTTGGGGCAGGGGTGTCTCTTCCCCACAACCCTGGGCTGTGGTTGTTGGGGTCTGTAGTTGGAGGCTTTTTAGAATCTGGAAGCCCCCTTTAACAAGGGGGGCCCCAGATCCAGCCCCCTCATGTGAATCGGTAGAGGTACATAGCCCTACCCATTCACCAAAAAAGTGTACAAAAAAATAAAAACAGGAGACAAGTTTTTGACAATTCCTTTATTAAAAAATAAAAAAACAGTGTCCCTCAATGTAAATCCATTGTCAATCAAGCCGCCTGCCACACCCCAGATCCGAAAAAAAAAAATGTTCTGCCTTCTAGGATGGCCGCTTGCCGAATGCCTCCTTTGCGCTTTGACAGTTCTTATATAGATAAGGGTGGGGCCACCTGGTAATGTAACCTAGTGGCCTTGCCCCCTCGTGACACCACTGCCCCGGCATGCACCGGTCCGTGATGTTACAAGGGGTGTGGGGCCACCAGGTGATGTTGCCAAGTGGCCCCGCCCTTACCTATATGAGAATGGTCAAAGCGCAGAGGAGGCATTCAGCAGGTGGCCATCTTTGAATGCTGAGCGTTTTTTTCGGGTTGGCTTTGCGGCGGCTGGCGTGATTGACAATGAATTTACATTGAGGGACACTGTTTTTTTTATTTTTTAATAAAGGATTTGTCAAAAACTTGTCTCCTGTTTTTATTTTTTTTGTACACTCTTTTGGTGAATGGGTAGGGGAATATATGTACCCCATACCCATTCACATGGGAGGTGGGATCTGGGGGCTTCCAGATTCTGATAAGCCCCCTGCCTGAAGACCCCGACAGCCACAGCCCAGGGTTGTCGGGAAGAGACCCTTGTCCCCATAAACCCTTCAGGTCTAGTATGGAATGGGGAGACCCCACGCTTTTTATTTTTTCAGCTGTCAGCGGGGAAACCAAATGACAGCTGATGACAGTTGTTAAAGACGCAGCATCCACTCATTAACAGCCAGCTTACACTGTACATTGATTGGGCAAAGTTTTGCCCAATCAGGACACAGAATGCATTGTGCAGCGTGCAGTGCATTGCAGGGCGTTTGGCGGGGCAAACATCTGGCAAACTCCCTGCAAATTCGGGAGTTCGGCCAATGGCTGAACAGGCAAATGTTCGGGCCGAAGTTATGTTAGGACTGAACCATTCGCCCAACACTATTATGCACTGAAACTGCCCCCTAATCCCATTTTTACTAAATGTTTTACATTATACAACTTGCACTTTTTTGCACTTGTCATTACAAATTTGTATGTAACTACTTTTACTGCACGTATTTCTTATTCAGGTGAATACATTGCTATATAAATACATTGCTATATAAAACATAACTCATTACAAATAAAAACATAAAATCTTAACCAAAAGTCTAATAAAGGGTCATGCATTCTAGGCAAAATTAAAGGAAAGTAGGTAGACATACAGAATGTTTCCTTTTCGTGAAAGTCCTCACAATAAAAGGAAAGGAGTACAAAGTTCCTGTTTTTGCAGATGATATGCTGCTTTTTCTCACTGATCCTCGCACTACTCTCCCAAACTTATTGAAGGAACTTGAAACCTTTGAATGTCTTTCCAACCTGAAAATTAACTACACCAAATCACATGTCCTGAACAATTCCCTTCAGGACACAATGGTGAATTTCTGTAAACACTCCTTTACATTTACCCTGATACTTGATGCAGTTCCTTACTTAGGGATACAGCTGCTGGCCAAACTTTCAGACTTATGTAACTACTTACCCCTTTTCAAAGACTTTCAAACAGACCTTAAGATTTTAAATAGGCTCTATAACTCATATGCAGCGCCTATATCATGAAGATAAATTCAATTCAAAAGATAGTCTTTCAATGTATGATGGAAATGATATCCGTTCAACCTTATGACAACATTTCTCTGGGGTATCTCCAATATGAAATAAATAGATGGAGGCTTACCAGAAGGTAGTAGTATATACGCGGGTGTTTTAAATCCTAGACAGGCAGTTGTTCATCAGACCAGTTGGAATCCATGTGATAAATCCCGGAGGAACTTCTGATGCCAGTGGGGGACCTCTGATGCCAGTGGGGGATGATCCTGATGGGTCTGGATGCCTTTGGGCCTCTGGTGCCAGTGGGGGATGATCTTGATGGGTCTGGATGTCTTTGGACCTAGGTGGATGATGGTGAGGGGGAATCCGTCTCCTCACCATCATCCACCTAGGTCCAAAGACATCCAGACCCATCAAGATCATCCCCCACTGGCACCAGAGGACCAAAGGCATCCAGACCCATCAGGATCATCCCCCACTGGCATCAGAGGTCCCCCACTGGCATCAGAAGTTCCTCCGGGATTTATCACATGGATTCCAACTGGTCTGATGAACAACTGCCTGTCTAGGATTTAAAACACCCGCGTATATACTACTACCTTCTGGTAAGCCTCCATCTATTTATTTCATATTGGAGATACCCCAGAGAAATGTTGTCATAAGGTTGAACGGATATCATTTCCATCATACATTGAAAGACTATCTTTTGAATTGAATTTATCTTCATGATATAGGCGCTCCATATGAGTTATAGCGTTTTGAGAACAATACAGATCTGTTGTTTATGCGTGCTGCCATTTTTAATCTTATTTTAATCTTACTCTATACATATTTTGGACCAATTTTTAAGGAATTTTTTATTCTATAAATAATTATCATCTTCATGTATTAGTGAGCGCGGGATTCCATTGTGTTATATAATTTAAATAGACTCTACCTCCTCAGGAGGGCTGTTGTACTATGTTCTGCAGGCAATACAATTAAAGATACCTCCTAACTCCTTTTGAACCGTTATTGGAGATTCTTACATTTATAGTGACAATGCCCTTTACTTCAGTTATACTTACTAAATGTACACAAAATTATGAAGGCAAAAACCACCCGCACTCTTGATTTATATCTTTCCTAATTTCTTCACAATACATCCCTACATAGGAAACATTACATAAAATCCCCAAGTCATGCATATGGTCAATGCAGCTAGAATATGTATTGCCACGTGATAGAGAACAACGCAAATACCTACTTTGGGGGACTGGTTTGTGAGACTAGGTAGCGTAGCATAGATGGAAGAACTTATCCACTCAGCCCAGGATAGGCTGATCAAGATGAATAATACATGGGCATGCTGCACATACTGTAAATCCACTCCATAATTCCTGCATGTATTGTTACGTCCTGTGTAACTGAAGACCAGTGCTGGAGTGTATTTTAAACCATGCCCTAAGTGGCTACCTGAAGCCTTGCTGACCAGAGAGGGTATAGGATTAATGGAGACAAAGGATAGCCCCAGTCTAAAATCTTTTCCTGGAGCTTCCCAGTTACACGTTTGACTGTTTTGCTAGTCATCCCCCTCCCACATTCCTCTTTATTTATTTTTTTATTTAGCTCTTGTTATTCTGTTACCAACTCCATCCTCTCTTTCCCTGGCATGAGTCCCCCCCCTTCAGCTTTACTCGACTGGTCCTGGGTTCCAACTCAGAAACCTCTTCTAGATACACATAATGACATGCTTAGTAATCATCACACAATAACAGTGTTGAGGCCAACTTGCCCTCTCAGTCCTTGCCTTTTTGCGGCCAATTTAGACCATGAGGGAGTGTAATCTAAAAGCGTGTCAATAATGTTCAATATTAGTTATTATTTAAAGAGAAACTTCACCTTTATCCCTTATCTTAAAAATTACAACAAGGGGGCGTGTCCAGCCGGCAATGGAGACGGCTGCAGCGTAGCATAGCTCCGGCTTTTTAGACCACAAAGCGACGGTCATAGTCACAGGAGGTGAACCTACAACATGGCTATGGGTCTTTCTATGACCCCTTCACCTGGGGAGCAGAGGAAGCGGGGGCCTCATCGCTCAGTCCCGCAGAAACTGACCGATTTCTTCACCGTCCAAGGCAAAAGGGAGGCCCAAGATGGCGCCACTCCACTTGTACAAGCCACAGATGCAGACGGATCCGCCTCGAGCTCCAGCTCATCAGCCTAATCAGCATGTACAACAAATCCACATCGTGGGTATACTCACACTCCCCCCCAGACAGCCCTACAACCCGCAGCCCCATAAACCACAAAAAAGCCAGATAGGGGAATGCAGAACAAGAGGAGTTTGACATGGAGGACAGTGCAGACTCAGAACACACCTCGAAAATACCTTTGGAGCAGTTCCCTTCTTCCTCACAGCCAGTCTCCATAGCAGACATGAAGGAGATGCTAATCTCCCTCAGGGATTCTATGCATCTAGATATGAGGAAGGCATTAAGGCCAGTTAAAGCGGACATTGAGGATTTTCAGCAGAGGGTGGCACATGTTGAACATAAAATAGATGACACTTTCATGTCTCACAACAACATGGTAGATGCACTCCAAGAACAACAAGCAGATATTCAGAGAATGGCAGCTAAAATAGCGGACATGGAAGACCGAAGTAGAAGGAACAACATTAAGTTCCAGGGGATTCCTGAATCAATCTCTAATGCAGATTTACAACCCTACCTACGCCAACTACTACACAAATTAGTACCAAGCGCTAATGATATGGAGCTCATAAATGATAGGGCACATAGGCTACCTAAACCAACATTTCTCCCAAATTCAACTCCGCGAGATGTCCTCGCGAGAATCCATTATTTCCACATTAAAGAGGAAGCCATGCGGGCCATATGCAAAACGCCCAACCTAGAGGGTCAGTTCGCAGGAGTAGCATTATACACTGACCTTTCGCAAGCCACTAACCAGCACAGAAAGAAACTTCTCCATCACCAAAGCTCTGAGGAACCACGATATTAAATATCAATGGGGGGACCCCTTCGAAATTGATAGTGACCTACCGTGACAAAACACAACATTTTCTCTTTGGAAGCTGGCTTACAATACCTAAAAGAATGGGGCATCATCCCAGTGGAAATGCCAAATGAGGAACGTCGGAAACCCCAAATGTTGAGATCAGAATGGTCCAAATAAAAAGGTCAATAACTAGTAGGTTCACCTCAATTTCTGCTACCATTCGTGGTTCCAAGCCAATGTAGGCATTTTGGGAAGTTTGATACCCTGTGCGGAGGCACCAGGGAAATTGGCAATGAAGCCCTCTTGAAAAGTTGGCAGAAGCTTCTGCTACTGAACCCCAGAATAAAATCCGGGCTAATTTTTTATGACTTGTTTGTTCCACTTTATTTTTTATTGTTGCATCCATACCATCCATCTCCACCTAAACCAGCTAATTCACTTGATTGTGATCCATCTGGAAAAACAACCCTTCTTCCTAGAGCCACCTATTCGTTTCACTCACTTGTCACTCATACACAGTATATCTTTCTGAGTCTTTTGAGCTCACGCGGTTACATGTTTTATCCCTTCCACCAATAGCTACCTTAACTTTTCCAGCACAATCCAACTCTGCACAATCGAACATCATCAACGTGGAATGCCCATGACTATTAAATTCCTCTCTATGAACTTTAAGGGACTAAACAGTCCTTTTAAACGCAAGCTCCTCTGGTCAGAAGCGCAAAGGTTAAAAGGGGATGTTATCAGCATACAAGAGACTCATTTTTCGGCGCAGAAAGCTCCTAAGTGCTCCCACAAGTTGTACCCTCACATATTCTTTGCGAATGCCAACACTAAGCATAATGGTGTACTCATTGCTATTAGAAACTCTGTTGCCTTCTCTCCACAGGATGTGATCATTGACCCCAAGGGTTGCTATATTATTTTAATATGTATGCTCAATAATGTACTATATACTATTGTATCTGTGTATGCTCCCAACAAAGGCCAATTGCTGTTTTTGAAAAAACGTATGAAAAAAGTTAGATCGGTTCATAAAGGGGCCTAGCACTAGTTATGCTTGGCGACTTCAACTTGGTTCCTGACGCTATGCTGGATTGCTCCCTACAGACACACTCCCACAACACAACTCTGAAAGATTATCTACACACGGAATCACTATATGATACTTGGAGATGCCTACATGCAGGGGAAAAAGATTACACCTTTTTTTTAAATCCCCATAGATCATACACTAGAATAGATCTAGCCCTTACGGATATCCACACCCTATGCTTAATTCGTGAAGCAACTATAGAAAATATTACATGGTCCGATCACGCACCCATAACTATCACAATCTCTGAACAACACAATGTAAATCCTTCAAGGCTTTGGCGTAATAACATCAGCATTTTCCATCAGGTGTCACACAGAGATGGAGTCGCTAAGCAACTAAAAGAATTTTTTCATTTCAACACAACAGAAAATAGCACCTGTGCCAATATATGGTGCTCACACAAAGCCTATATAAGGGGTATTTTGCTACACATCGCCTCCAGGGAAAAAAGGAAAAGAACCCAGAAGCTAAACTTCCTCTTGAACGAGATTAAAAAATTAGAGTCCCAGCACAAACTACTACCCTCCCAAGCTACGTTAGAAGAATTAAACCAGCGAAGAACAGATCTTAAAAAGCTATTAATGCTAGATCACGAAAGATGTCTCAGATACATAAAAACCTCTTACTATTTATTTGGCAATAAGGCCGGAAAACAACTAGCGAGACAAATCCAAATAAAACAAGCCAAAGCAAAAATAGCACACATGAAAATTCCCTCCACAGGCATGAAACACCCCAAAGATATACCAGACATTTTTAAAAACTACTACAGCTCCCAATATAATTTAAAATTAGATCCTAACACTCCCCAACCATCTCCGGAAAAAAGGAAAGAATTTCTAGACTTTGACCTCCACCGACCCAGAACAATTAGAGTTCCTAAATTTCCCTTTCACAATCAAAGAAATCCCGTCAGTACTTAAATCGTTGGCAACAAATAAAACTCCAGGTCCAAACGCACTATCAGCAAAATATTATCGCTTTTTCAAGGAAATACTTATACCCCCTCTCCTAAATTTATACAATAGCTCAGCATCCACAGGAACCCTCCCTAAAGAAATGCTTAAGGCCATTATAATAACATTACCAAAACCAGGTAAAGCCCCAGATTCCCCACAAAACTTCAGACGAATTTCCCTAGTAAACACGGATTTTAAAATATACGCCAAATTAATTGCAAATAGACTAGCCACAATAATGCCCACACTAATAACACAAGACCAAGTAGGATTTGTATTAAACAGACAAGCCCCTGACGGTACCAGAAACATTTTGGATTTGCAGAGAAAAGTAGAAAATAGTAAAACACCAGCAGCCTTTCTGGCTCTTGACGCCGAAAAGGCCTTTGACAGGGTCCACTGGGGATATATGAAAGCTAAGGAAAAACAGCCGGCAACTCCATAATCCTCTGATGGTTTATTCATATAGACCACACCAGTGAGTACAAAAATAGAACTGGCAGACTATTTTCGGCAAACAAGCCTTGATCACTGCACACCAGTATATATATGATATATGAAAGCTACCCTTGCCAAATTTGGTTTCACAGGTTATATCAATTCTGCTATTTCAGCCCTCTACACGAACCCCTCAGCGCAAATATTCATGGCCTCAGTCCTATCAGAAGAGTTCCCCACCTCAAATGGCACCCGTCAGGGATGCCCATTTTCACCGCTGATTTTCACCCTAGTAATGGAGCCATTAACGACAGCAATAAGGGAATCACCTAAGATATCAGGTACCTTCTACTCTATAGGACTCTTCACAGATGATGTTATTCTGACCCTTTCCAACCTAGAACAATCCATTCCAGCTGTCAATGAAATCTTGAAATATTCAGAAATATCTCCTATTACAAGATCAACATCTCCAAATGTCAGGCGTTACCCATAAATCTTAACAAAAGGAATAGAGGCAAAATGAAATCTATCCTCTCATGCAATTGGGATTTCACAGAAATTCAATACCTGGGAATTCACATACCTAATAAATCGGCGAACCTATATGAAGCTAACCACAAGAAACTCTTAAAATCTGTTGAATCTGAACTTGCCCAATTAAGCAACATTTGAGATGGCAACTCTACCAAAGATATTGTATATCTTTAGAACAGTGCCCATACTGGTTCCAAATTCCTTTTTTAACACACAGAACTCACTTCTTAAATCATTCATCTGGAAAGATACAAGGCCACGTATAGCTTTCAACATCCTACTCAAACCCAGACCCAAAGGAGGAACTGGAGCTCCCTCTATTAAAGACTACTATAGAGCTGCCCTACTAGAACAATTGAAAGCTTGGATCACCCCACGCCCCCATAAACCCTGGGTAGAGTTGAGCGAACCCGAACTGTAAAGTTCGGGTTCGTAGTGGACTTTAGGGTGTCCGTGTCCCGAACCCGGACATTTGAGAAAAAGTCGGGGTTCCGGTATTTTTTCGCACCTTTTGAATAGTTGAAGGGCAGCCAATCAACAAGCGTTTCACTCGTTTGCCCTTAGAAGCCATCACAGCCATGCCTACTAATGGCATGGCTGTGATTGGCCAGTGCATCATGTGACCCAGTCTCTATATAAGCTGGAGTCACGTAGTGCTGCATGTCACATCATCTCATACTAGTGTAGGGAGATGATCCTGCTGCTGTGAGGGACAGATTAGCTTTATAAAATCATCTCATACTAGTGTAGAGAGAGGATGCTGCTGCTGGTGTGAGGGGCAGATTAGCTTTAGAAAATCATCTCATACTAGTGTAGGGAGAGGATGCTGCTGCTGCTGTGAGGGATAGATTAGCTTTAGAAAATCTGTTAAAAACAGTGATTTATTAGTGGGTGGGTGCTAGAGGAGATTTTTGTTTGCTAGAGTACATTTTGTTTGCTAAGCAAAGTGCCTCATATAAAATCTAAGCAATTTTTCTGTTTGTTAGGCGGGCGTTTGCAGCCATTTTTGCAAGTGCAGTGCACTTGCAACTGCTTGTGTGTCAGGGACACTACTTTAATTGTGTTCTGTTAGTTCAGTTGTCAACATGTTGGCATATTTAAATACTGCTTTTACATTGCAGTTAGACAAATTACATTTTTTTTTTTTTTGTGCAAAATATTACATTTGCGGGCAGCGGGGCATTTCTTGCACAAAATTAAAAACTGTGTCTACATTGTCGGTTTAAAAAAAAAAAAATTCTAAATACTACATTTGCGGCCAGCGGTGCATTTCTTGCACAAAAATAAAAAGTGCGTCTACATTGCTGGTTTAAATAAAAAATTATTCTAAATACTACATTTGCGGCCAGCGGTGCATTTCTTGCACAAAAATAAAAAGTGCGTCTAAAGTGCTGGTTTAAATAAAAAAGAATAATAATTTATTATTCTTTTTTTTATTATTAATAAATAGTGCTACATAGTACATTTGCACCTTGCTGTGCATTTCTTGCACAAAATTGCACATTGCTGGTTTAAAAAAAAAAAGAATAATAAATAGTGCTGCATAGTACATTTGCAACTTGCTGTGCATTTCTTGCACAAAATTAAAAAGTGCGCCGACATTGCTGGTTTAAAAAAAAAAATAGTGCTACATAGTACATTTGCACCTTGCTGTGCATTTCTTGTACAAAATTAAAAGGTGCATCTACATTGCTGGTTAAAAAAAAAGAATAATAAATAGTGCTACATAGTACATTTGCACCTTGCTGTGCATTTCTTGCTTAAATTAAAAAGTGCGTTGAAATTGCTGGTTTAAAAAAAAATAAAAAAATAGTGCTACATAGTACATTTGCACATTGCTGTGCATTTCTTGCACAAAATTAAAACGTGTGTCTACATTGCCGCTTTAAAAAATAATATAAATTTATGCTAAATAGTACATTTGCGTCCAGAATGAGGAGAGCGTCAAATAAGGGACGTGGTCGTGGTTGTGGTGTTGCTGTTGTTGTTGGTGAAGCTCCTGTTGCAAGGAGAGGACGTGGTCGATCTGTGCCAGCTACACACACAATTGAATCACATTCTTCAGGTGCGAGTAGCCGACAGAACCTTCAACGTTATATGGTAGGCCCGAATGCCGCTCAACGAATGGTGAGGCCAGAACAAGTACAGGCGATAGTAGATTGGGTGGCTGACAATGCCTCCAGTTCCTTCACATTGTCTCCCACCCAGTCCCTTGCTGAAAGCTCAGAGTTGGCACCTGAACCCCATGACCATCTGTCTTTCACCTTAGCCCCTTGTAAATTAGCCAAGCAGTCTGAGCCCCAAGTCATGCAGCGGTCTCTTATGCTTTTTGATGACTCTGCTGTTGTGCTTTCCGTGGGCCATCCACATAGCCCTGCCCCAGAAGTGGAAGACATTGAGTGCATCGATGTCCAACCACTTCTCTTTCAGGATGAGGACATGGAAACACCACCGCAGCACCTCTCTGATGATGACGAAACAAAGGTGCCAACTGCTGCGGCTTTCTACTGTGTGCAGACTGACAAGGAGGGCAGTGATGAAGAGTGGGTGGAAGATGATGTGGAGGATGATGAGGTCCTAGACCCCACATGGAATGAAGGTCATGCAAGTGACGTGTGCATTTTGGAGGAAGAGCTGGTGGTCGCACAGAGGCACCAGCACAGCAAAAGAGGAAGCAGGTTGCAAAAGCAGAGCGACCATCCCCTAGACAGTACGCCTGCTACTACCCACCGCACCCTGGGACCTAGCACACCAAAGGCAGCTCAAAGGAGTTCCCTGGCGTGGCAGCTCTTCAGACACTGTGCTGACGACAAGACACGAGTGGTTTGCACGCTGTGCAATCAGAGCCTGAAGCGAGGCATAAATGTTCTAAACCTGAGCACAACCTGCATGACCAGGCATCTACATGCACAGCACAAGCTGCAATGGAATAAGCACGTCAATATCCAAGAAAGGTCTCGGCTCCTCCTGCTTCCTCTTCTGCCTCGGCCTCTTCCTCCACTTCTATAGTGCCAGTGTCACCTGACACCCAGCAAACAAACGATGTGACAGCAATGCCACCATGTCCGCCACCGTCCCCAAGCATTTCCACACGGTCCCATGGAAGCTTACAGCTCTCTCAAACACTGGAGAGAAGAGGAAGTACCCCCCTACCCACTCGCGATCTCTGGCCCTGAATTCCAGCATTTCAAAATTCCTGGCATTTGAAATGCTGTCATTCCGTCTGGTGGACACGGACAGTTTTAAAAAGCTGATGGCGGTGGCTGTCCCACAGTACGTGGTTCCCAGCCGCCACTACTTTTCCAGGCCATCCCTTCCCTGCACAAACAAGTTGGGGACAAGATCAAGTGTGCACTGCGCAATGCCATCTGTGGCAAGGTCCACATAACCACTGATACGTGGACCAGTAAGCACGGGCAGGGACGCTATACCTCGCTAACTGCACACTGGGCAAATGTAGTGGCGGGTGGGCCTGAGGCGGATAGCAGTTTGGCACATGTCCTTCCGCCACTGAGGATTGCAGGGCATTTCTCTTTGCCTCTTGTTGCCTCCTCCTCCTCCTCAGCTTTCTCCTCCTCTACCACCTCCTCATCCGGTCAGCGTAACACATTCACCGCCAACTTCAGCACATCCAGGGGGAAACGATAGCAGGCTGATTTAAAACTGATATGTTTGGGAATAAACCCCACACTGCGCAGGAGCTGTGGACGGGCATTGAAAAACAGACCGATGAGTGGTTGTTGCCACAGATCCTCAAGCCCGGCCTGGTGGTGTGTGATAATGGGCGAAATCTCGTAGCAGCTCTGGGCCTAGTCGGTTTGACGCACACCCCTTGCCTGGCGCATGTGCTGAATTTGGTGGTGTAGAAATTTCTAAAAAACTACCCATCTACGATATGTCATAGCTGCTGCAGAAAGCGCAGGCCGTCTGTGCGCGCTTTCGGCATTCTCACCCTGCTGCTGCTCGCCTGCTCTGCAGCGGAACTTCGGCCTTCCCGCTCAACACCTCCTATGCGACGTGCTCAAAAGGTGGAACTCCACCCTGCACATGCTGGAGAGACTGTGCGAGCAGCAGCAGGCAATAGTGGAGTTTCAGCTGCAGCACGCACGGGTCAGTCGCTCTGTGGAACAGCACCACTTCACCACCAACGAGTGGGCCTCCATGCGAGACGTGTGTGCCATATTGCAGTGTTTCGAGTACTCCCCCAACAGTGACGTTGATGCTGTTCTCAGCGTTACTATCCCACTTCTATGTCTCCTTGAAAAAACACTTCGGGCGATGATGGAAGAGGATGTGGCACAGGAGGAAGAGGAGGAGGAAGAGGGGTCATTTCCACGGTTATCAGGCCAGTCATTCACAAGTGAATCGGAGGGTGGGTTCCTACACCAGCATAGGCCAGGTAAAACATTTTCAAGCCAGGGCACAGTTCTGGAGGATGAGGAGGACAAGGATGAGGAGGAAGAACCGTGTTCACAGCACGGTGGCACCCAACGCCTGCGCAACGACAGCCGATATGCCCACATTGTAACCTGTGCTGATTATTGGGTGGCCACCCTGTTGGATCCCCGTTACAAGGACAACATGCCGTCCTTAATTCCCTCAGTGGAGCATGATCGGAAGATGTGCGACTACAAGCGCACGCTGGTAGACGCGCTGCTGAGGGCATTCCCAAATTACACCTGGGGCTCAGTGGAAGCACAAGGCGAAGGCAGAGGAGGAGGAAGAGGTCGCCAACGCAGCTGTGGCACCGCCAGCACCTCAGAAGGATGGGTTTGCATGGCCGAAATGTGGAAAAGCTTTGTCAGCAGCATGCCACAACAAACAGCACCACCAGCTGATAGGCAACGTCTTAGCAGGAGGCAGCATTTCAGCAACATGGTGGAACAGTATGTGCGCACACGCCTACACGTACTGATGGGTCTGCCCCATTCAACTTCTGGGTCTCCAAATTGGGCACATGGCCTGAATTTACCCTTTATGCCTTGGAGGTGCTGGCCTGCCCTGCAGCCAGTGTATTGTCTGAACGTGTGTTTAGCACTGCAGGGGGCGTTATCACAGACAAGCGCTGCCGCCTTTCCACAACCAATGTTGACAAGCTAATGTTTATTAAAATGAACCAGGCATGGATCCCACAAGACTTGTCTGTGCCTGTACCTTGTGCAGAATAGACATTTATACCGGGCTCACACAGCCATTGGTATACTTAAATGAACTTATTCTTTTTTTTTTAATATGCCTCAATATTTTGGGGGCTACCCCAATTAGAAAAAAAAACAAACAAACAAAAAACAGTGTTGGCTACCTCCTCCTCCTCCACCGCCACTTCCACCTACACCGCCATGGTCACCGCCTCCTCAACCTCCTACTCCACATCCTCCTCCTCCTCCATTTTTCATTTTTTTATGTGATTTTAAGTTATTTCCCTATCCACATTTGTTTGCAGGACACTTGTCCTACTCTTACCCCCATTTTGCTTCCTTTTGCAAACCTCTAGCCCTTTCCAGGACTTTTTTAGAGCCATTTTAGTGCCCAAAAGTTTGGGTCCTCAACCTTTTCGTGAAGTTCTGCCGAACCCGCCGAACCCGAACATCCAGTTGTCCGCTTAACTCTAACCCTGGGTACTAATTGAACAAGTCATGTTAAATAATAAAAATCTCAAAACCTTACTATTAGCAGCAACTATTGGAATTCCCATCCAAATACCAAAACACCCCTCACTGATGGCATCAATTGAAGCCTGGAGAGATCTTTTAGACCTGCAGAGGGAGTACATAAAAATACCAATTAAAGAGGCCCCTTTGCAGATATTTGAATTTCTTATCCCAGACCTCTTAATCGAAACATGGGCCAAACAAGGCTTTTTGTCCTGGTCTACAGTACCAGAAGAGGCAAAATTGAAGGAGCCATTTATCACTTATCAAATTAATCATTTTCTACAGAAGCTAGACTTGGTTAATGTCTCTATAGACAAGGAAATCTTGGAATGGTACAACAATTGGGAGGTATCCAAAGGGTGGCATACCTCATATTTATCTCATGCTACAAAGGGAAGCCCCTATGAAACGCACAGCTGCCATAAAAAAATGGGAAAGAGACTTAGGGAAAGCCTACACGGAACAAAAATGGGTGAATGCAACTAAACATAGTATGAGGGCAACCCATTGTGTTCTACACTGGGAAAATATTCTAAAAATATTGTATAGATGGTACTTAACCCCAATTCGTCTGTCATACATGTACTCAGAGGTTTCCACAGACTGCTGGCGCAACTGCAGGCAAAAAGGTAACATCCTCCATATCCTTTGGCAATGCAAATCAATAACAAGCTTCTGGCAAGCTATATTTAGGCTAATTTCCAGAGTCACTGGCTGCATAGTACAAGCTTCCCCGAAATTGGCTCTTCTAGGTCTAAATCTGGAGAAACTTCCTTCAGATCTAAGACAAGTAACCACCCATATTTTAATAGCAGCCAGACTAACAATCATGAGTAAATGGAAAAAAGATCTAGCCCCTACTATAGAAGAAACAATTTCTAGAGTGAGACTCCAATGCTCATATGAACACTCTTTCGCCAAAGTACATAGAAATGTTGAGAGATTCCACCAAAACTCGAACATTTGGCTACAAATCTATAAACTAGAGGTGACAAGTCATAAAAGGGAGAAACAAAAAAGTAGGTCACAATCAGGCTACCAAGGTCAGGAGCAATGGGTGGTATGGATAGGTTAGTTGAACTGGTTACTGTTACTCCTACTGGCACTAAACAGTAGGCTTGTGCAATTCGTTTCGTTCCGAATTTCGTTTTTACTGAATTTTGCAAAATTCGGCAATTCGGACGAATTCCGAATTTTCAATTTCCAAATTTTCCGAATTTTCGTTTTTCCGAATCGCGGTAATTCGGAAATTTAAAGTTTTTAAAGGTTTTAGTTAAAGTTTAACACACAGTTTCCAGATGCTTGCAGAACAGTAGTATGGTTTCTCCCGGTTTTAGTTAAAGTTTAACACACAGTTTCCAGATGCTTGCAGAACAGTAGTATGGTTTCTCCCGATTTTAGTTAAAGTTTAACACACAGTTTCCAGATGATTGTAGAACAGTGATATGGGTTCTCCCGGCTTATTTATACTTTTTTGAGACAGTTTGAAGATGATTTTAGAACAGTGATATGGCTTCTACCGTTAATTAATACTTTTCAGACACAGTTTGAAGATGGTCCACATCCACCTCCATTTTTGATTTTTTTTTTTAAATGCTTTTAGTTATTTCCCTGTCCCCATTTCTTTGTAGGGCACTTGTCCGATCCTTATCCCCATTTTCCTTCCTTTTGCAGACCTCTAGGACTTTCCAGGACTTTTTTACAGCAATTTTCTGAACTTTTAGTAAAATTACCAGAACCCCGGACCCGAACCCGGACTTTTTTTGAAAAGTCAGGGTTCGGGTCCCGGACACCCAAAAGTTTGGTACGGACCGGAACTTTACAGTTCGGGTTCGCTCAACTCTACTTATTATGAATTATAATAAGCTATTATATTTTCAAATGTTCTTCCTTATTTCTGACCTTTGCAGTGTGTGACTATATATGCATACTGTATGTATGTGTGTGCGCATACTGGGTGTGTACATACTGTGCTTATATTGTATGTAAACACACAGTATACATACAAAATACATCCAATATACACACAGTATATACACACCCAGTATGCACACACACATACATACAGTATGCATATATACAGTCACACACTGCAAAAGTCGGAAATAAGGAAAAACATTTGAAATAATAATAGCTTATTATAATTTATAATAAGTAAAAATTATAAATTAATAACTTATTATTTCAAATGTTCTTCCTTATTTCCGAATTTCGGAAATAAAAAAGAATATTTGAAATAATAATAAATAACTATTAAATATAGTTTTTTTTTAAATTTCATATTTAAGTTCATTAACAGCCAAACTTTCAAGGAAATTCCAATACCTATAATTTAATAGTTATTAGTTAGTTATTACTTCAAATATTCTTAGTTTTTTCCAATTTTCGGATTTCCGAATTTCCGAATTTTTGAATTTCGGATTTTCGTCTGTTCCAATTGCCGAATTTCCGAATTACAGCAATTGCCGAATTACCGCGAATTTCCGAATTACCGCAATTGGCGAATTACCGCAAATTTCCGAATTAACAAAATTGCCGTATTGGCGAATTACCGCGAATTTCAGAATTTCGGATTTCCGAATTTTTAATTTCCGAATTACGAATTTTTTTAATTTCCGAATTTCCGAATTTCCGAATTTTTTGAATTTCCGAATTTCCGAAAAACAAAAAAAAACAAATTTTTTAGCCATGCACAAGTCTACTAAACAGAAATAGTCATCCCAAGCAACTTTTTGCTATTATTGGAGTTGTGCCTCACTCGCTCACAGTGGAGAGTCCAATTAGAGATTGGGTTTCCACCCTATAGTTATCAGTACAGGACTTTAAGTTGAGATATAAAGGTGACCGTACGTGCATCTAACCTGTCCACAGTGTGTACCCAATGGGGTGGCAGGCTCTTCCCAGTGAGAGTGGGAAGCGAGTATTAGTCTATTAAGATTATCATACCAATTTCAAATGAACATAAGTTATACTGTATTAGTTGTGTATGCCTTTTGCCCTTGGATGGATAACCCTAAGTGCATAATTTCACGCTGTATCTGTGAGCACTTTGTCTGATTGTATTGAATTTTTTGTATTCTCAATAAAAATCTAATGTTAAAAAAAAAAAAATTACAACAAAGGCACCTTTAGAAATGTGCACATCCAATATTAATTTATATTACCTCAGTATTCTGTAAGGGATAGCAGCACTTGGCATTAACTAAACTGTTTACCTAGGATATCCATTTTTGCACATTGGACATTGTTTACATTGTATTATATACAGTATATCACAAAAGTGAGTACACCCTTCACATTTTTGTAAATATTTTATTATATTTTTTCATGTTACAACACTCAATAAATTACATTTTGCTACAATGTAAAGTAGTGAGTGGACAGCTTGTATAACAGTGTAAATTTGCTGCCCCCTCAAAATAACTCAACACACAGCCATTAATGTCTAAACCGCTGGAAACAAAAGTGAGTACACCCCTAAGTGAAAATTCCAAATTGGGCCCAATAAGCCATTTTCCCTCCCCGGAGTCATGTGACTCGTTAGTGTTACAAGGTCTCAGGTGTGAATGGGGAGCAGGTGTGTTAAATTTTGTGTTATCGCTCTCACTCTCTCATACTGGTCACTGGAAGTTCAACATGGCACCTCATGCAGGGCCGTCTTTACCGCAGGGCAAAAGGGGCAACTGCCCAGGGCCCTGTCATTGTTTTGGGGCCCAAAGCAAAGCTGCCCCTTAAGCCCATGCTGCCCGCAAATTAGGACATCCATCGGCAGACATGATGGCATTGTATATGTACTGTGCACGGTGCCAGCAGTCACACAGGCAGCCGGCATCAGTGCGCAGTACGGGACTTGAGTGGGCGGGCGGGCCTTGAGCTCCACTGACGATCTGACCCTGCCACTTGCTATGCATGCTGCCTGCCTGCACATCGGATCAGAGCCGAGGGACCGCCGCTGCGTAGTGGAGAGCCGCTGTCTGGGTCTGACGATGTCAGAGAAGACTCAGGACTATCTCAGAGGAGTGACTGTGCTAGGCTACACACAGCAGTGTGAATGAGCCTGGGGCCCACGGATGCTGAACGGAGCTGACTGAGCTCGCCAGGAGGACCAGTTAGGTATTTCTCCTGCCTTGGCTCCCGTGTCCCCATATTTAAAACCTGTCCCTGACCAGTCCAGGCTGTGACGTTTATTACAGAGCAGTGCATGCAGTATGGGCCACCAGATAGACCACACTGCTTGAGCTTATTTTAGGCCTCGTTTACATGTATGCGTGTTTGCACAGGCAGAGAAGCCTGTTCATTTGAATGGGCTGCCATGCCTGTGCTTCCCGCAGAAAAAAAAGTGCATGCTTCATTTTAAAAATGCAGTGGCTTTGAAATCCATTCTGCTTTTGCACCATGCAATTTACCCTACAGTTCCTGCACTGGCAAACTTGCTGCATTTTTAGATGTGTGAGCCATGCTTTTAAAACACCATTGCATTTATGTGTGCAGGAACTGTAGGTGGGTCGCATGGTGCAAAAAAGCAGGATGCGATTTCAAAGCCACTGCATTTTTAAAATGCAGCATGCACCTTTTTCTGCAGGAAACACAGGCACGGCAGCCCATTCAAATGAATGGGTTGCTGTGCCTGTGCAAATGTGGGCCTTCAACCCACATAAATGTGAACCAGGCCTAAAGCATTATTTACAAATAAAAACACTGCATGTTTGGGCCATAATTAGGGTTGCACCGATACCAATACTAGTATTGGTATCGGTGCCAGTGCCGAGCATTTGCATGAGTACTTGTACTTGTGAAAATGTTCCGATGCTTGATTGGATACCTGGATAGTCAGGGATGACCGATGCGGTGGTGGGGGCAGATTCTCTCTCCCACGGCTGTCAGCTGCTGCTTGTAACTGCCCCCACCACTGCACCAATCGTTCCTGACTGTCCCCGTGTCTTCCTCCGGCCCCCCTCCTGTCATCCTCCGTGTCCTTCTCCGGCCCCCCTCCTGTCATCCTCCAGACCCCTTCCTGTCATCCTCCGTGTCCTTCTTCGACCCCCCAAATGTCATATTCCTTGTTGTTTCCCGGGCCCCCTCCTGTCCCCCTCTGTGTTCCTCTCCGGCCCCCATCCTGTCACCCACCATGTTCTTCTCCAGCACCCCTCCTGTCATCCTCTGTGTCCTTCTCCAGCCCCCTCCATTGCATTGGGGGCCCAAGAAAATGTTTGCCCAGGGCCCAAACCAAATTAAAGACTGCCCTGACCTCATGGCAAAAAACTCTCTGAGGATCTGAAAAAAAGAATTGTTGCTCTACATAAAGATGGCCTAGGCTATAAGAAGATTGCCAAGACCCTGAAATTGAGCTGCACCACGGTGGCCAAGACCATAGAGTGGTTTAACATGGCAGGTTCCACCCAGAACAGACCTCGCCATGGTTGACCAAAGAATTTGAATGCACATGCTCAGCATCATATCCAGAGGTTGTCTTTGGGAAATAGACGTATGAATGCTGCCAACATTGCTGCAGAGGTTGAAGGGGTGGGGGGTCAGCCTGTCAGTGCTCAGACCATACACCGCACACTGAATCAAATTGGTCTGCATGGCTGTCATCCCAGAAGGAAGCCTCTTCTAAAGATGATGCACAAGGATGTCCACAAACAGTTTGCTGAAGACAAGCAGACTAAGGACATGGATTACTAGAACCATGTCCTGAGGTCTGATGAGACCAAGATAAACGTATTTTGTTCAGATGGTGTCAAGCGCGTGTGGTGGCAACCAGGTGAGGAGTACAAAGACAAGTGTGTCTTGACTACAGTCAAGCATGGTGGTTGGGAGTGTCATGGTCTAGGGCTGCATGAGTGCTGCCAGCACTTGGGAGCTACAGTTCATTGAGGGAACCATGAATGCCAACATATACTGTGACATACTGAAGCAGATCATGATCCCCTCCCTTCGGAGACTGGACCACAGGGCAGTATTCCAACATGATAATGACCCCAAACACACCTCCAAGATGACCACTGCCTTGCCTAACCCTATTGAGCATCTGTGGGGAATCCTCAAACGGAAGGCGTAGGAGCGCAAGGTCTAACTTTTCACCAGCTCCATGATGTCATCATGGAGGAGTGGAAGAGGACTCGAGTGGCAACTTGTGAAGCTCTGGTGAACTACGTGCCCAAGAGGTTTAAGGCAGTGCTGGAAAATAATGGTGGCCACACAAAATATTGCACCTTATATACACTCATGCACTTTAAGTTTAATTTGCACTTTATATTGTGTTGATGTGGCGCACAGTTTAATATTCATTTTTTCTCAATAGTAATGTAATGCTGCTATGTAGGAGATACCATCATGAGTAAATGTTATGCTGCTTGTTTAAAAATCAAATATTATGAAAATGAACATATAAGCAATGTCTCACCTGCCCAACCACCAATATGCAGGGAACATATGACCAACAGCTTGGGGCCTCTTTTGAGTGAATGATAGCATTAAATCCTAAAAACTACAGGATTCTGGACTTTTTTCTTTTACTCATCAAGAGTGTCAAGAATAAATTGGAACTCTAAGGGTAAAGAAAAATAACTCGAAATATTTGTACAACAAAACAGCCTGTCCACTGATATGGGTGAGTATGATCTCTTGAATATGCTTTTAAGTCAGGTTTATCAGTTTGGTGGATGTCAGTCTGAGAGACAGGCATTATTAATCATGTTTTAGGGATAAATAATACTTATTTAAAAATAATCCCCCTGTTTTGTATTGCAGATAACTCTGCTAAAGCTATAAGAAGATTGCCAAAACCCTGAAACTGAGCTGCAGTACGGGGGCCAAGACCATACAGCAGTTTAACAGGACAGGTTCCACTCAGACCAGGCCTCACCATGGTCGACCAAAGGAGTTGAGTGCACATGCTCCGCGTCATATCCAGAGGTTGCCTTTGGGAATTAGACGTATGAGTGCTGCCAGCATTACTGTAGAAGTTGAAGGGGTGGGGGGTCAGCCTGTCAGTGCTCAGACCATACTCTGCACACTGCATCAAATTGGTCTGCATGGCTGTCGTCCCAGAAGGAAGCCTCTTCTAAAGATGATGCACAAGAAAGCCCGCAAACAGTTTGCTGAAGACAAGCAGACTAAGGACATGGATTACTGGAACCATGTCCTGTGGTCTGATGAGACCAAGATAAACTAATTTGGTTCAGACGGTGTCAAGCGTGTGTGGCAGCAACCGGATGAGGAGTACAAAGACAAGTCCGTCTTGCCTACAGTCAAGCATGGTGGTTGGAGTGTCATGGTCTGGGGCTGCATGAGTGCTGCCGACACTGGGGAGCTGCAGTTCATTGAGGGAACCATGAATGCCAACATGTACTGTGACATAATGATGTAGAGCATGATCCCCTCCCTTCAGAGACTGGGCCGCAGGGCAGTATTCCAACATGATAATGACCCCAAACACACCTCCAAGACGACCACTACCTTGCTAAAGAAGCTGAGGGTAAAGGTGATGGACCGTCCAAGCATGTCTCCAGACCTAAACCCTATTGAGCATCTGTGGGGCATCCTCAAATGGAAGGTGGAGAAGCGCAAGGACTCTAACATGCACCAGCCCTGTGATGTCATTGTGGAGAAGTGGAAGAGGACTCCAGTGGCAACCTGTGAAGCTCTGGGGAACTCCATTGCCAAGAGGGTTAAGGTAGTGCTGGAAAATAATGGTGGCCACACAAAATATTGACACTTTGGGCCCAATGTTTACATTTTCACTTAGGGGTATACTCCCTTTTGTTGCCAGCAGTTTAGACATTAATGGCTGTGTGTTGAGTTATTTTGAGGGGACAGCAAATTTACACTGTTATACAAGCTGCACACTCACTACTTTACATTGTAGCAATGTGCCATTTCTTCAGTGTTGTCACATGAAAAGATATAATAAAATATTTACAAAAATGTGAGGGGTGTACTCACTTTTGTGAGATACTGTACATCCTTTGATTGTATATTCATTTCAGTGTTCATACGGTATTTATTGTTTGGACCACAATTTACTCTATACAACTAGATGAGACGGAATTCTGTTCTGGTGCACCTTATATACACTCATGCACTTTAAGTTTAATTTATGTTTATTTGTTTTATGGCCTTAAACATGCAACAGTGATTTTTCTTATTGCCAATAGGAAAGAAAATAATAGAATAACAATTATATCCTAATCTCAACAGCTGGAAAATGTCTTGATTTTTGAAAGTGTAAGAACTTAAGATTTTCATGAGTTAATTAACAAAATAACTTCTTTTAAGTTTAATGAAATAAACAGTCCATCCATGCACCTGCAGTCTACCACATTGCTGGCTACCCTTTATCACACGCATTTGTGATATTCATTTCTAAGATTTAATATGTCCAAAGGGTTGGGTTTCACGAACGCAGAGTGTTCCTTCTGTGTCTACATCTGCTCTATTATATTAGCTAAAATATAAGACATTTTGATACTAATTGCAAATAAATTGTGATGTGTTCACCAAGTAATTGATGTAATGAAGTTCTTATTAAACTCCCTAAATTGCTCAAGTAAAAGGCTCCCTGTTGACTCTTTTGTAGAAAATAAGAAGGGTAAGTCTTAAAAGATGTAACGCCAAAAAAAGGTCAATCACAGATGCTACCTTAGACATCAGTATTCCTGGTAAGGTATAAAAGAATCAGTTGTAAAGACTGAAAAATATCAATGCACAGACATTTCATCTTGTCTTAATTAAGCATATATGCTTTGTATGCTGAATCAAAGTTCAAGGAGATTGAAAGCCCCCTGCTTGTGCAAATAATTTGCATTGGGTATCAGATAGGTTCAGAGTTTTTTTAAGGGTCTTTCTTTACCATGTCACACATTAAAAAGAAGTTTCTAAAAGAAAACATCTATTGCTGTCTGGAGCTGAAAATATAAAAGAATATAAGACATCACACAGTTTTTCATGTTCATTTGCAAATCTTGAAAAAATGATCTTTGTCCATGTAAAAGCATGCTACAAAAGTGACTCTTTTTTTTAACTTATACAGGTGATACTTGAAAAATTAGAATATCGTGCAAAAGTTCATTTATTTCAGTAATGCAAAGGTGAAACTAATATATGAGATAGACTCATTACATGCAAAGCAAGATAGTTCAAGCCGTGATTTGTCATAATTGTGATGAATATGGCTTACAGCTGCTGGAGCTTCAGTAAAGCACTGCTCACATCCTCGCTGCTGGCCACGCCCTCTGACTTTGTAAATATTAGGCATCCTTGTGTTCTGTGTGTTCTCATCCTATTTATAATGGTTGATTATTCTCTAAACATACATATGTGACATGCTGTATGAAAGTGGCGTTTTTTGTTACTTACTTGTATTTTTAAGTTTCATTTTATGCTTGATGTTTTCTTCCATAGCTGGATAATGTTTGCTATGTCCACCAAATTCATAACTTCAACCATAACAGTTAATGAAGCCGTTATAGAATTTTCTGGCTGCTATGGATAACTGTGCATCATCAATGTATGCTCCAAAGCTGAGCTCAGTATGAGGGTGGGGGTGGGGTGGGGGCAATACTATTCTTAGGGGAACTGAGAGACAGGGATATTCCCAGTAACACCATGCAACATAGTCAACGTTGGGGCAATTGTTACCTCCAGTTGTAATGTCCTGCTTAGTCAGTTTATCATATTCTATATTTTCCTTCTCTAAATTGCATTAGAAAAATTACGATAGACATTAATTTTGACTGAAATAAAAAAAGATTGCTGTTATTTATATTTATTGTGGTTTACTCTTATTAAAGCTGTATTTGATACTTCCTAACAAGCTGGCAACATTTGGGCACCTATACCATTTTACTGTTGATAAATGAATGATACTTGTGAACAAAAATCTGCAGGTAAATCATATAAATCTTCCAGAAAAGTATTACATTTTTGTACATTTGTCCAAAAAAGCCACTTTTCCTATAATGATCCTTCTTCTGTTGCATTGCTTTATATAGAAAAATGTATTAGAAATTAAAAAGAAGAAAATAGCATTAGAGGTGATGCATGCTGTACATTTCGAGAAAGAGCAATTATATGACTGTTTGTTGTTATCAACACAAGATCTGCCTTCATATAGTAAGGTAAATAGTCTTTGTTGCTGATTCACTGTGATGTAGAGGAGTTTAATAGAGACACAAACAACATCAGCTTGCCATTCTTTAAGGTTACTATTGCACTGGAAGGAGAGAGGGTAGAGAGAATAGGAATGCGTCTGTCATTCTTTACTTGAAATGTCTCAGAAGTGTTAGTTTGTATGCTGGATAATCTGTGTGTTTTTCAATGAATGAGCACATTCTGATCAATGGATGTATGTGTTATGCTAATCAGTGGGTATTGAGTCTGTGTGAGTGAGCTAGTCTGGATTGAGATAGATAGAAAATAAGTACGGGTAATATCCTGATTAGTGGGAGATAATGTGCTCATGTGGTAGTTAGGTAAAAGAAAATGCTGAAAGGAAGAGAGTATGATGGTTTACGTTTTTATATTTTTTCACATATAGTTTTCTGTCTAATATTATATAAGAAGTATTATGCAAACAATTAAGAACATTTTGGTATTAATTTAAGATATACAGTATCTGACAAATGTGAGTACACCCCTCACGTTTATGTAAATATTTTATTATATCTTTTCATGTGACAACACTGAAGAAATGACACTTTGCTACAATGTAAAGTAGTAAGTATACAGCTTGTATAACAGTGCAATTTTGCTGTCCCCTCAAAATAACTCAACACACAGTCATTAATATCTAAACCACTGGCAACAAAAGGGAGTACACCCCTTAGTGAAAATGTCCAAATTGGGCCCAAAGTGTCAATATTTTGTGTGGCCACCGTTATTTTCCAGCACTACCTTAAACCTCTTGGGCATGAAGTTCACCAGAGCTTCAGAGGTTGCCACTGGAGTCCTCTTCCACTCCTACATGATGACATCACGGAGCTGGTGGATGTTAGAGACCTTGCGCTCCTCCCCCTTCCATTTGAGGATGCCCCACAGATGCTCAATAGGATTTAGGTCTGGAGACATGCTTGGCCAGTCCATCACTTTTACCCTCAGCTTCTTTAGCAAGGCAGTGGTCATCTTGAAAGTGTGTTTGGGGTCGTTATCATGTTGGAATATTGCCCTGTGGCCCAGTCTCTGAAGGGAGGGGATCATGCTCTGCATCAATATGTCACAGTACATGTTGGCATTCATGGTTCCCTCAATGAACTGCAGCCCCCAGTGCCGGCAGCACTCATACAGCCCCAGACCAGGACACTACAACCACCATGATTGTAGGCAAGACACACTTGTCTTTGTACTCCTCACCTGGTTGCCACCACACACGCTTGACACCATCTGAACTGAATACGTTTATCTTGATCTCATCAGTCCACAGGACATGGTTCCAGTAATCCATGTCCTTAGTCTGCTTTGTCTTGTTTTTGGGCTTTCTTGTGCATCATCTTTAGAAGAGGCTTCCTTCTGGGATGACAGCCCTGACAGGCTGACCCCCGACCCCTTCAACTTCTGCAGCAATGCTGGCAGCACTCATATGTCTATTTCCCAAACACAACCTCTAGATATGACGCTGAGCATGTGCACTCAACTTCTTTGGTCGACCATGGCAAGGCCTGTTCTGAGTGGAACCTGTCCTGTTAAACTGCTATATGGTCTTGGCAACCGTGCTGCAGCTTAGTTTTAGGGTCTTGGAACTCTTTTTATAGCCTAGGTCATCTTTAGCAACAATTATTTTTTTCAGATCCTCAGAGAGCTCTTTGCCATGAGGTGCCATGTTGATCTTCCAGTGACCAGTAAGAGAGTAAGAGCGATAACACCAAATTTAACACACTTGCTCCCCATTTACACCTGAGACCTTGTAACACTAATGAGTCACATGACACCAGGGAGGGAAAATGGCTAATTGGGCCCAATTTGGACATTTTCATTTAGGGATGTACTCACTTTTTTTTCCAACAGTTTAGATATTAATGGCTGTGTGTTGAGTTATATTGAGGGGACAGCAAATTTACACTGTTATACAAGCTGTCGACTCACTACTTTACATTGTAGCAAAGTGTAATTTCTGCAAAAATGTGAGGGGTGTACTCAGTTTTGTTCGATACTGTATCTTGTTGTAAATTGTGGGTAAAGTAAAGCATTTTGTCATTGACTTTTACCGGTTCTTTATAAAATATAATTAAAAACAATGATTTCAATGCAAGATAAATACACAATATTAGTTGAAGACATTTTAAATTAGTTATATTTGAAAAGACCAGGCCAATCCTAAAAAGAAACAATGGCCGCACTCACTGTTGTAGTGCAATATGTTTCAGTTTATTGAAACAAAGCATTTTTGCATTAAAGCTTACTTGAAAATAAGTGGGAATATTTTGCCTGCATTTTGTAAGTAGGTAAGGTTTCCCCTCTCCCTGCTGGAACCCAAAAGACTTCACACAGAATCCTGCTCACTATCTCTGTGTCTCTGTCCACCCAATTTTCTAGTCCGTGTGGAGAACTGTCCCTTCTTGAATGCTAATCACACATTATATAATACGCAAAATATATATATATATATATATATATATATAGATATAGATATAGATATACTGTATATATACTGTATATATATATATATATATATATATATATATATATACACACACACACACACACACACACACAGTGTGTAAAAGTGTTTCTTAATAGTCTCTTGGAGTTCCATTGTAAAGAAAACTGTAAAAACAAAATACAACTATAAAGTACACGGACCTACAGGCTAATTAGAAAATAGTTTAATTAGCACACACATAAACACAGAGCTCTAGAGACCGTTTAATCAGCAAAGTGAATCCTCATTTTGCAAACAGCGAATATTCATGTTCAATTGTGAATGATCTCTACTGCTTTAGTAAAGTAACCTCTGAGTTGGAGATGCCAACGCCAAAAAAAAATTAACATTATATGAAAACAATTATAAACATGTATACAGAAATATATTTAATAACAATTTAAATGCAATAGGGTAGATTTACTAAACCTTATGCACTCAGAATCTGGTGCAACTGTGCATGGTAGTCAATCAGCGTCTAACTTCAGCTTGTTCAATTAAGCTTTGGCAATAAAACCTGGAAGCTGACTGGTTTCTATGAAGAGTTGCACCAGATTTTGCACTCTCCAGTTTTAATAAATAGCCCCCAATGTCATAACCTTAATAATATATATATATAAAAATATATAAACAAATCAATGAATAAGACAACACAGAATAGAGCTGCGTTATGTCTATGGGGTCCTGGCTTGGAGTTTAAAGTGGAGCTCCTGCAGTATTCATGTTCAGTCATGGCAAACATATGCTGTTTCCTACATCACACTTTTAAGTTCAATGTGTTGTTTTTATTTTATTTTTGTAAATGTATTGTACTACGTGAGGCCAAATATATATATATAATAATTCCAATACTGTAACCCCCGATAAATAATTTTGACCTCTCACGTTTTAGACCACGTTGAGAAGTATCTTTGGTCAGTCGAAGGTCCAAAATAACGGTTTCGAATTAACTTGTTCGACTTCAATCTGCGACTAACTGATGGTACGTGTCAACGTGGTCTAAGACTCACGTATTCC
>BLSH010561389.1:352812-367432 GCA_018402905.1 Glandirana rugosa | reverse complement strand
AGGGGTTAAATACCATCTGTAGAGGATTTTGAAGAAGTTTCCCCAGTGGAGTACACAGTGAGTTGCTTTTAAGCTGTTTTGTACTGCGGAACTCCACTGGTGTTCTGAAAAGCTTTCTCCCAAATCTCTCTCCCAGTTTTTGATGGCTTGTGTATTCTTTATCGGACTTTCTGTTTGTAGTACATTGTACAGACGTGAGATACCTCCTTTCGTGTTCAAGTGGCTGTGGTAGTAGTCCCAAACATCTTTATTTAAAACTATGTCTCGTCGATGTATAGAATGAAGAAGGTGATTTATTTGGTTGCTAATAAATGCTTCCTTTTTTTTTAAGTGTTCTGGGATTGCGTCCCAGGAACAGTACCCTAGAGATGACCAACGTTTGAGTGAAAGGTCAGGGATGAGGAATTCAAGTACTTGGAGTGGAGCTGCAGTTATTCGCATTCGGATTGTATCCTTAGCCCTCATTGACGCATCTCTCCAAGCGTTGAGGGATGCTAGAATTGAGGGGAAGTCTGCTAGATGAAGGGGTGGATTGGAAGCTGCTGCTATCAGTAGATAAATGTATTCTGTTTTTTTGGGGGGGGGAGTTTATCATTCTATCACCCTTGAGCCATACTGGTGAGTGGTCCTTTGATGTCTGCCTGCCTTTTCCTGGGCACAGTTTCTAGAGTTCGGTTACCCTTTAAACATGTACATCTATAAGTTTATATAAGTTTATCCATAAGAAATATAACTCAAATTGCCCATATTAACCAAATTGGTAGCATTGGCACGCACACAATGAGTATATAGTACTGCATATGTGAAATTCTTGCAAAATGGCCAGAACAGCAGGAATGGTAGGCAATAGTACCCCCTTTTTTACAGCCAGCATAAGTAACATTTGTGTTTACCCTTTTAGTAAAATGTATAAACTATTTTAATTGAAACATGCTAAATCAATTATAAACAAGTAGTTAAAAGGCTGAACAAATATTTTAAACTCAACACAATTCTCTCTGATAAAGGGTCTGCATTTTTATGCCAACATCAAACATTCATATATATGCTAGTTTTCAATAGTTCATTATGCTACTTAATTGGTGTAATAACATGTTAACCCACTCAAGTTCAGTAATATTCAAGTTTAATAATATTAGCTATAAGCGTTAATATATATCTGTAAATAATTTATCTATATGGACATGCATGTATGTACAGAACTTATGCAAGCTTTAATTCCCACCATTGCAAAGAAGAGAGACATAGCAATTCCATATTCATCCTAATAAGGTGACCCTGAGACCGTAGTCACTTTAATGCAGTGCACACCAAAGGATTAGCCCTGCTTTCATAATGGGTATACCATAAAGCAGATCAATATTAAACAACTGCCAATAACACTTTAAACATTCAACAATGAACAGGACTCCAGGGAAAATCAAAATCATGATGTAACTATATAATTAAGTTATCATTACTTTTCTTGGCATTAAAGTATTAATCATATGAATAGTTACCATTACCCATGCCAGTGTCATTAGTATAGTGACAGTGCATATATTTAGCAGTCATCACTGTATTAGTGTCACTAGTTCCCACAAAGTGTCAGAAGTGTTAGCTAGTGCCCAATTGTCTGCTGCAATATCGCAGTTCTGCTATAAGTCGCTGATCGCCGCCATTACTAGTATAAAAAATAATAAAAATTCCAGTATATATACCATAGTTTGTAGACACTATAACTTTTGCACAAACCAATCAGTTTATGCTTATTGGGATTTTTAAAAAAAAATAAAAATATGTAGCATAATACATATTGGCCTAAATTTATGAAGAAATTAGATTTTTTATTTTTTTTATTGGATATGTTTTATAATAGAAAGTAAAAAAATATATATTTTTTTCAAATTTGTCAGTCTTTTTTTGTTTGTTTATAGCGCAACAAATAAAAATCACAGTGATCAAATACCACCAAAAGAAAGCTCTATTTTTGGGGAAATAAATTACATAAATGATTTGGGTACAGTGTTGCATGACCGCACAATTGTTAGTTAAAATAATGCAGTCCCATAATGGCACTGGTCATAAAGGGGGGGTACATCTTCTGGAGGTCAAGTGGTTAATGAATTTTACACCAGACAATATTGCTTGCATAATTTTAAGAAAAATATAAAAAATCAATTATCAAAAGGAGACATGCATACAATAATGATTGGAATGGCATGGATTTATTGAGTGAGACAGCCAGTTTAACAACATGAAAAATAATGGGGGTGATTTATTTAAAGAGAAGAGCAGGTTTATTTATTATGGAGATTTGAAAGGGAATTTACTTAGCATAGTAAGAATTTTCTTGTCACTGTGGTCAAAAACTAATGCTGATTTGACCTCACTAATGATTAGAAAAACAAATGAACATTCATACAACAAAAATGCAGAACAAAATTCTACTAGTGTATACTCCGTTTAATATATAAACTGCAGTAACCAATCATAAAGCATTTTTTATCAGTGTTCCCACAATAAATTCATTAGCAGAGAAATTTAATTGGTTGATATGGAATAACATGCTTTCTTTTTTTCATATTCATATAATTCATATTCATATAATTATGTTGTATAATTGTATGATGTTATAAAATAGAAGGCATTTGAATATTTTTTGAATAGGTTCCATGAAGAAGACCATCAGACAAGGAAGGAAATCAGGGAAAATCTAGCCAAAAAATGTTACTCTGTGGACTCTTCCTATAAAAATAAAAACACTTCATGTAAGCCATTTTAGAAATTCAGTGTCACAGAACTACATGTCAATCTGACCACCAAAAGCTAAAATGATAATAATGTTGTCATAAGCCTGCTAAAATCTAAAAGAACAATACATAAATATATTGATGTACAATTGCTAAATCTGACCAAAATAAAAACATGGTTGTAAACTGCAGCTATGCTTACATTTTTCCCACAACACCCAGAAGTAATGCAAAACAAAAGTAAAAGTAAAGTCCATTAAACTCCAAGAATTCATAGGTCTTTTAATTTGCCCTCCCAACATAAAGTTTTTTTTTTCGTTTTGGATAGAACAAGAGAGGTTAAAACCCCTGCCCAGTTTTCTAATAAATTGAATTTAAAAAGGGAGATTATCACCCTTGCCATTTAAGGGACTTATGCTGCTGTACGGCTGGGAAAAAAATGTACTGCCCTTTAGTTTTTGTCTTCGCAGCTGGATAGGACATAGGGCTGGGAGATACAGAGAGGCAGTGTTAGAGGGAAACAGATTGGCTGCAAAGAATCCTGTGTAAAGAATCCCCACCCACTGTAGCCAGAGACCGGACAAAAACCAATGGAGAACATAGTCCCCAGGGAAGCCACCAGAATCAGGACAGAGACTAAGTAGGAGCACAAGTCTCAGGGGCTGGAAATTGGGCAAGGAGATAGAGACCTAAAAGCCTGTGCTGCATCAGGGACAGTCTTATGTAGGGAGCAAAGTAAGGTGTATCTCTGACCAGTGCAATGGGAGATACTTGTGTAGACTGAGCTGGGGGAGGGGGGACAGGAGATATATGCTGGATGCTAGACTGAGTAATTGCAACTGCCATTGCCAATGAGTCACATGCTGTGCTGCTGCAGGACTGCAGAGCCCCGTGTACCTGTTGTATTCATTCTGCTATGCTGAATCAAAATCCTATGGTTTCCAGAGGGTGTTGTATCCAGATCCTGGGGTTCCTGAACAGTGTTGAGCGAACCCGGACTGTAAAGTTCGGGTTCCGTACCGAACTTTTGGGTGTCCGGTACCCGGACTTTTCAAAAAACGTCCGGGTTTGGGTCCGGGGTTCTGGTAATTTTACTAAAAGTTCTGAAAATTGCTGTAAAAAAAGTCCTGGAAAGTCCTAGAGGTCTGCAAAAGGAAGGAAAATGGGGGTAGGGGTGGGACAAGTGCCCTACAAAGAAATGGGGACAGGGAAATAACTAAAAGCATTTTTAAAAAAAAATCACATAAAAAAATCAAAAATGGAGGTGGATGTGGACCATCTTCAAACTGTGTGTGAAAAGTATTAATTAACGGGAGAACCCATATCACTGTTCTACAATCATCTGGAAACTGTGTGTTAAACTTAAACTAAAACCGGGAGAACCCATATCACTGTTCTACAATCATCTGGAAACTGTGTGTGAAACTATAGCAGAGCGAAGCCATATCCCTCTTCTAAAATCATCTAAAAACTGTGTGTGAAAATATATCAGAGAAAATCCATATCCCTGTTCTAAAATCATCTAAAAACTGTGTGTGAAAATATATCAGAGAAAAGCCATATCCCTGTTCTAAAATCATCTAAAAACTGTGTGTGAAAATATATCAGAGAAAAGCAATATCCCTGTTCTAAAATCATCTAAGAACTGTGTGTGAAAATATATCAGAGAAAAGCCATATCCCTGTTCTAAAATTATCTAAAAACTGTGTGTGAAACTATAGCAGAGCAAAGCCATATCCCTGTTCTAAAATCATCTAAAAACTGTGTGTGATAATATAGCAGAGAGAAGAACAGGGATATGGCTTCGCTCTGCTATAGTTTCACACACAGTTTCCAGCTGATTGTAGAACAGTGATATGGGTTCTCCCGGTTTTAGTTTAAGTATTACACACAGTTTCCAGATGATTGTAGAACAGTGATATGGGTTCTCCCGGTTTTAGTTTAAGTTTAACACACAGTTTCCAGATGATTGTAGAACAGTGATATGGGTTCTCCCGGCTAATTTATACTTTTTTCACACAGTTTGAAGATGATTTTAGAACAGTGATATGGCTTCTACCGTTTATTAATACTTTTCACACACAGTTTGAAGATGGTCCACATCCACCTCCATTTTTGATTTTTTTATGTGATTTTTTTATTTAAAAATGCTTTTAGTTATTTCCCTGTCCCCATTTCTTTGTAGGGCACTTGTCCCACCCTTACCCCATTTTCCTTCCTTTTGCAGACCTCTAGGACTTTCCAGGACTTTTTTACAGCCATTTTTGTGCCTAAAAGTTCGGGTCCCCATTGATTTCAATGGGGTTCGGGGTCCGGGACAAAGTTCGGGTTTTGTCCGGACCCGAACCCGGACTTTGTCCCCAAGTTCGGCCAAACCAGCAGAACCCAAACTTCTAGAAGTTCGCTCAACTCTATTCCTGAATGTGCTGTTCCAGACATGGCTCCAGACCTTCTACCTGCAAAGGAAGGGTTTTTATCCATCATCACAGGCTTGGAAGGTGGGCACCAAGACCTCTCGCTAGGCAATGGTGGTGCCCTAAAGATGTCGAGAAAGGTGAGAGGTCTCTTGGCCATAGACTTCCTTGATTGCTTGTGCTGCTGAACAGCGTTGCCCTTTTGGGATTACAAATTTATTTCAGAGCTTCAACGCAGGACTTTGGGCGCCAATGCATGCCAATGTTAGTTGCCTCCCTATTAACCAGTGTAATCATGTTC
This sequence comes from Glandirana rugosa, assembly GCA_018402905.1. Lineage (NCBI taxonomy): Eukaryota > Metazoa > Chordata > Amphibia > Anura > Ranidae > Glandirana > Glandirana rugosa. Next base: position 361,985 of record BLSH010561389.1, on the reverse strand, counting down.
CCTAAAAATTCAATTTTAGGGTGAGATGCACTGGTTTAACTAGAGACATTGGGAAAGGGCAAATTAGATACTGATATTTATGCAGTTTTGCCTAATAGTAGTATAGAGTGTTACTATATTTCTGTTTAAGGTGAAACTATGAGCAAAACGTTTTTTATTTTGGATAGAGTAAGGGAGGATTATAAGTCCTGTAAAAAAGTTTTGGCATCTGTGTCCTATTGGGGAGATTTCCCTTCACTTCCTATCCCATAGCCAAAAAATAAGTGAGACAAAATCCCTGTAAATTAAGGGAATCCATTGGGGTACCCCAGGTAATCAGAATTAGTGTCCCCATTGGAAGTTTTCCCCTTCATTACTGTTTTGGGGTCAACCCAAAGTTTGAGAATTTCTTTTACTTTCACTGTTATTGATAATGGTAAGCAGGACAAATAGAGAGGGTGAATCTCCCTAACGGGGCAGAGGTAGCAATACAAACTTGAAATGTGTTCTAATACCTCTCCACCCTATCCAAAACTAAAAAAATGTTTTGCCTTTAGTCATACTTTAAGTTTGTTACAGTAGTGCCTCATCACATTTCAGTGTGTGAGTTAGAATTTTTAGATAGTGTATTGTATTAATTCCTACTGTGCTTGTTAGCCTTGTCGTATATTGTTGTATTAATTCAACATTTGATTTACCCCTTTAACCACTTGTGTACCAAGGTACATTTATAAATGGTGTGGTAGACAAGTGGTTAAATTAAGGGCTCTCTGATAAAAGTGATCACTTTTATGGAGCTAACAAAGTGCGCCCCCTCCTGCCGGCCCCTTAATGTCCCCCCAGTGTCTCCATAAAGAGTACCTGTCACCTGCGAATGCTATCACACTTGTGATAGTTATAATTTAAAAAAAGTATTAGTGATAACAAAATTGAAAAATATGCTTACAAAAAAAATTAAAGCATCACTGTCATCCATGTACACATCCCATTAAAAAAAAAGCGCACCAAGCATTTGTATGTAACATCAATTGCACCACACAAAAGAGGTATCATCATGAACGTTGAAGTGAGAGCAATACTTTTAGGGCCATAATTCATGGCAACCTCCAAACAAAAAAATAAAATACCGAGAGGGGAAAAAAGGAAGAACCCTAAATCACTGGGTGAAATAAGCCACCACAGTGCAGGCCCATGACCAAGGCATGAAAACAAAAAAAGAAAATACTGAGGGGGGAAAAAAGGAAGAACCCCATCAGAAAAAAGCGGTTATGGGAACACAATTAGTGAAAAAATATGAAAAATATGTTTATTTATGATGGACAAATAATACAAAAATTACAAAAACACACATGGGATCAGGGAAGGACTACAACCCAGAAAAGTAAAACCAATTAAAAGACAGGGAGGGGGGTCGCAGCTGCTCAATCATCTCCACACATACACCAGACACACTAGTTCACAGGTGACCACATGACAGTCCCATGGAACAAATCAGTGTTATCCAGGTGGCCGGATGTAGCGGAGCTGAAGAAGGTGGGAAGGAAAAGGATGGAATAAGTCACTGAAGTGGTAAAGCTTGAGGCATTCAAATAGAGCAACAGGTGTCAGTCCTGTGAAATTAATGATGCAGCGCTCCAGTGGGACACTTATGGCCTATAGTAGCCTCCACAGGACAGGGTGGTATACTAAAAGCACATATCATGAGAAGTAAGGATAAACACACTCACCAAATCGGCCCGTCGTGGATGTCCCACAAGTCCATAGGCAGTGAGGAGGGGAGGAAAGCAAGGGCAGAAGACTTTCTCAGTAGTCCCTTCTCAGTAATCACTCCCGACGTTCGTTCCCCATACACGCCACTTCCATCACTGCAAGCATGGTACTGGACTTGACTCGGTAACAGAGGTAGCCTCACCAATCGAACGTTACAACCGAACGTAGCTTTCTGGTTTTCCGGCAATCCGGTAACAAGAACGGCCACAAACAGTAGCTAGCAGTAGTAGGGCTCCACGCATGTGACGTGGGAGGGGCCAGCTCAGAAGGGTGGAAGTGATGCACTGAGGACCGTTCGGGAAGACCGTTTGCGAGGACCATCCGTGTCCGTGTTGCTTGTGCTGTGGAGCCCTACTACTGCTATCTACTGTTTGTGGCCGTTCCTATTACCGGATTGCCGAAAAACCAGGAAGCTATGTTCAGTTGTAACATTCGATTGGTGAGGCTACCTCTGTTACCAAGTCCAGTACCATGCTTGCAGTGATGGAAGTGGCGTGTATGGGGAACGAACATTGGGAGTGATTGCTGAGAAGGGACTACTGAGAAAGTCTTCTGCCCTTCCTTTCCTCCCCTCCCCACTGCCTATGGACTTATGGGACATCCACGACGGGCCGATTTGGTGAGAGTGTTTATCCTTACTTCTCATGATATGTACTTTTAGTATACCACCCTGTCCTGTGGAGGCTACTATAGGCCATAAGTGTCCCACTGGAGCGCTGCATCATTAATTACACAGGACTGGCACCTGTTGCTCTATTTGAATGCCTCAAGCTTCATCACTTCAGTGACTTGTTCCATCCTTTTCCTTCCCACCTTCTTCAGCTCCGCTGCATCCGGCCACCTGGATAACACTGATTTGTTCCATGGGACTGTCATGTGGTCACCTGTGAACTAGTGTGTCTGGTGTATGTGTGGAGATGATTGAGCAGCTGCAATCCCCCTCCCTGTCCTAGACAATGTTGTCTTTTAATTGGTTTTACTTTTCTGGGTTGTAGTCCTTCCCTGATCCCATGTGTGTTTTTGTAATTTTTGTATTTTTTGTCCATCATAAATAAACATATTTTTCATATTTTTTCACTAATTGTGTTCCCATGACCGCTTTTTTCTGATGGGGTTCTTCCTTTTTTCCCCCCTCAGTATTTTCTTTTTTTGTTTTCATGCCTTGGTCATGGGCCTGCACTGTGGTGGCTTATTTCACCCAGTGATTTAGTGTTAAGCCCGAGTGGCCCTTTTGGACAACTTTTTATATTTGGAGGCTTAGTGTTGGTTGATCCGGGTTGGCCTCTTTTTTTCAACCTCCAAACAAAGGCTTTTAAAGAATCACCTATGCAGAATTTGGGGTATCATAGATTTGTGTGATTTCCGCGGCATGCACAATTTTATGGCTTGTCAAGTTTGGTATCTATTTACTGGACTTGACCCCATCTTTTATATTTTACCAAAAGAATTGGATATTATGTTGTGTTTGTTTGCACCAAAATTCATTTTACTGTGTTTTTCCTGAAAATGTGAGTTTGATAAATAGCTGTGCAAATATTGTGCAACATAAAAAATTGCAACTACCATCATTTCATTCTCCAGGGCCTCTAATTTTTTGGGGGGTTCACAGTAATTTCTAGCACAAAATGAAGATTTTAACAAAAAAGTTAAAAATTGCCTTGGTAGACAAGTGCTTAGAGAGCTTTTCCCGTTCATTAAAGCCCATCAAATGCTACAAGGTGTGCTGGGGAATTTAGGGTCATTTTTGGCAGGTCATTGCAGCAGAGATAAGAACAAAAAAACTGATTATAGTGGCTCCTTTGGGAGTGATTGTTAGATAATAGACACATATTTGTTTACATCCTGTTTCAAGGCTCTACTGGATGTGAGGGTAAACAAAATACTATCTTAGGCCTCATGCCCACAGATGCCTGGAGTGATATGATGTAAAATTCTGGAGTATTTTCCTACCTGGGAGCCACAGGTGTTGTGTACAGCCACCCATAGAAATAAATAGTTGTATGCAGTTGTGTGTGGGTATATGCTCACAATATCAGTGCAGTGTCTTTCCACCTCATACAGTATTTAACAAAAGTGAGTACACCCCTCACATTTTTGTAAATATTTTATTATATATTTTTGTGTGACAACACTGAAAAAATGACACTTTGCTACAATGTAAAGTAGTGAGTGTATAGCTTGTATAACAGTGTAAATCTGCAGTCCCCTCAAAAATACTCAATACACAGCCATTAATGTCTAAACCGCTGGCAATAAAAGTACACCCCTAAGTGAAAATTTGGGCCAAAGTGTCAATATTTTGTATGGCCACCGTTATTTTCCACCACTACCATAACCCTCTTGGGCATGGAGTTCACCAGAGCTTCACAGGTTGCCACTGGAGTCCTCTTCCACTCCTCCATGATAACATCATGGAGTTGGTGGATGTTAGAGACCTTGCGGTCCTCCACCTTACACTCGAGGATGCCCCACAGATGCTCAATAGGGTTTAGGTCTGGACACATGCTTGGCCAGTCCATCACCTTTACCCTCAGCTTCTTTAGCAAGGCAGTGGTCGTCTTGGAGGTGTATTTGGAATCGTTATCATGTTGGAATACTGCCCTGCAGCCCAGTCTTCGAAGGGAGGGGATCATGCTCTGCTTCAGTATGTCACAGTACATGTTGGCATTCATGGTTCCATGAACTGTAGCTCCCCAGTGCTGGCAGCATTCATGCAGCCCCAGACCATGACACCCCTACCACCATGCTTGACTATAGACAAGACACACTTGTCTTTGTGCTCCTTACCTGGTTGCCACCACACACTCTTGACACCATCTGAACCAAATAAGTTTATCTTGGTCTCATAAGACCACAGGACATTGTTCCAGTAATCCTTGTCCTTAGTCTGCTTTGTCTTCAGCAGACTGTTTTCGGGCTTTCTTGTGCATCATCTTTAGAAAAGGCTTCCTTCTGGGATGACAGCCATGCAGACCAATTTGATGCAGTGTGTGGCATATGGTCTGAGCACTGACAGGCTGACCCCCCACCCCTTTAACTTCTGCAGCAATGCTGGCAGCACTCATACCTCTATTTCCCAAAGACAACCTATAGATATGACGCTGAGCACGTGCACTCAACTGCTTTGGTCGACCCTGGCAAAGCCTGTTCTGAGTGAAATCAGTCCTGTTAAACCGTTGTATGGTCTTGGCCACTGTACTGCAGCTCCGTTTCAGGGTCTCAGCAATGTTCTTATAGCCTAGGCCATCTTTATGTAGAGCACCAATTCTTTTTTTTTTCAGATCCTCGGAGAGTTCTTTGTCATGAGGTGCCATGTTGAACTTCCAGTGACTAGTATGAGAGAGTGAGAGCGATAACACCAAATTTAACACACCTTCTTCCCATTCACACTTGAGACCTTGGAACACTAATGAGTCACATGAAGGAGGGAAGGGAAAATGGCTAATTGGGCCCAATTTGGACATTTTCACTTAGGGGTGTGATCACTTTTGTTGCCTGCGGTTTAGACATTAATGGCTGTGTGTTAAGTTATTTTGAGGGGGCAGCAAATTCACATTGTTATACAAGCTGTACACTCACTACTTTACATTGTATCAAAGTGTCATTTCTTCAGTGTTGTCACATGAAATGATATAGTAAAATATTTACAAAAATGTGAAGGGTGTACTCACTTTTGTGAGATACTGTATATCACAGATCAAAACAAAATGTCCTTTAAATACAAAACTTCTTAAATTGCAGTTTGTGATTTTTCTTCCTTCCATGCTTATTCCTTAGTGAAGTTGTGCTCTCATTTGATTTATTTGACCCTACTTTCAAGTATGGTCAATTATCACTTTAAATTATGCACATCCTCTAATATTCAACTTGAATCTTGTTTTAGCTCAAATATCCTGTACACTCCAAGTAATTCCTCCTGTTTCTACAAAGTGCTGGTCCATTTAATAAATCGGTTTTATATATTGAGATGGTTCCACTCTTCAGTTGGATACTTCTTCCCCTGGCTTTAGTTATCAAACAAATATTGGCCAACCCAAAAGTGATTGTTTCCCTTTAAATCCTTCTCTTTCTTTTTTTCCACTTAGTGCTTAGATTCACAGCCTATGGCAAACAGGTAACTTCTCCTCCGGATGTTTTACAATCCACTCTCCCACTCAGCAAAAGTCAGAAGGTGCAATAATGCTTTATCCTTTAAAAACTCTTTATTAATCCAATCCCAATTTAAAACTCACATTTGCCTTTTTATGCATATGCCTCTCAAACTGTGGAACAACTGCCATTGTTCTGGCTCCATATAACACCACATACATACAACTCGCCTTAGACCAGCATTCCAGTGTCATCTGTCAGGTCCCACACCTACGCATTTCATCACAGATCACGTGACCTCCTCAGTGAGAAATCCCCATGAGGAAGTCACGTGAGCAGTGACGAAACGTGTAGGGATGGGACCTGAGGGGTGGCGCTGAGAGGACGGTCAAAGGTGAGTGAAATGAGGAAATTGTACATATGGTTAAGGAAATTGTCCAATGGTTTCATAACTATTTTATCAACATTTTTATTTTATAACTATTTTCTGTAAGCAAGTAATGCTTTTTGCTGTGCATGGTCCAAATCTGTAAAATATCAAGTATCCCTAAATTCTTTAATCTCTTTCTCTACCACTCATATAAAAAGTTCACTACCACCATAAATTTGTAAGGTAGAGAATTTATTTTTCTTTTAGCATATGTTCTTACACAGATAATATAATTTTCCACAGAACTACTAAGTACCCCCTGCTGAGTATATTCAACATCTTCACATTTACTTTCCAGTTCCATCTCAGTTAGCATCTTTAAGATTTTATAATCACTTGGATAAAAATCCCTCCAATCCTTGAGCAAACCATGTAATGATGCCTCATTTTGTTTGTTTATTTTTCCAACATGTAAGACTTTAAAATAAATAGTCTAGTAAAGTGATTATTCTTAACCAAGTCCAATTTTGTGTTTTCTGAAGGGCAAAAGCTCAGACCTAATCCTAAAACATCTTTTTTAACTTGTGATAATGGGAATGAAGAATGATTTATCATTTCAAAATCTTTACCAATGCTATCTTTATCAAATTCTTTTTCATTATGTATTGGTCTAAATTTGCTGATCTTTTGGTAGAGAGTTTTTCTGTTATTTTTGCTTCTTTGTAAATCTAGTGCTTTTGACTTTTGACAATTCTGTGCATTGTTTTTCTTAGGGATAGTTCCAGTAGCTTTCAATTGGGAATTAGTATCCACTACCAAACTTTCACCTTGTGTTCCTCCATGTTCAAAGATTTATCTCATGTGTTTGGGGCTTTCTGTGTTGGGAGATATGTTTTTCTTTTTGCTTGAAAATTGTGTTCAAACATACCGTTATCACCACCACCAATTTGTGCAATTATTTGTTTTGCCACCACATCATTTTTTAAATCTCTTTATCTGTTCTTAGATGTCTCTTCTTGGATCAAGAGTGGCCTACATATGTGCACCACTCTATGATAGATTATGTGTTCTCGGTGATGCTATGAGACTGATTGGGGGACAGATTACATGTTTTAGGTTCAAAGATTGTGATATATATTGATGATTATACTACACTTGAAATACGTTTTGAATTTGATGTCTATGAATTTGATTTATTACAGATCTTGGTGGTAATGACATTTAACAACTGGCGGAAGAAGCATAGCCAGTGTATGCAAACAAATATGAGGTCCTGAAGAAGCAGCATTTTGTTGCCACGAAATGTGTTGACCCAGTATATGGCTAAAATGTGTCTAGCAAAACTTGATTGTTGTTATTATCTGTAAATATCACATAATTAATTGATTTCTTATGATTTATGGAGATTTTACTCTATGTGTTTGCATAAGGGTATTTTTATTATTGTATTAGATAAATTGCAAGTATTTTATATAAAACTAAGATCTGTGTCATGTAGAAACATATACCATGGATGCATGGACTTTGTAGTGCTGAAATTTAAATTCCCCTTTTGGCTAGTTAAATAAACAATTTAAATCCAATGCCAATCTAATCACTCATCAATTTAGATTCACATCAATCACAATGGTCTGCCAGCCAAGGATGTTGACTTGCCAATATGAGAACTTGCTGCTCCAACTATTTTCACCAATCACTACTCCTGCCTGAAATAACAGATCCCCAGATGGCTGCTGTATGTCAACTAACTGGCAGAAAATCCTGGGTGACAGTAATGACAAAATATGGACTATACAAACATTTATACTTGTACATAGTTATAAACGGAAACAAACCAGCCAGGGATCTGTCATTTAGGAACAGTAGTACTGCCTCTAGTCCTAATTATCACAGTAGCACTAGCATTAGTAAAAAAAAAACATCCAAACCATAAAAAAGTATTTTATTAGAGAAAAACAATGTCCATTGATTTAATTCCAAAGACAATCATGTCGTTCAGTGATGTAGATCAACATTAATCAGGATGACACCTGCTGCTACTCCCATCACAAACGGCAGATCCCCAGCTGGCTTCTGTATGTACACAAAGGGACCAGGCATATTAAGTGATGTTATTTAACAAATATGGTTATGACCATATTTTGTCAATGACGTCACCCAGCATCCCTAGATCAAATAGAAGCTGATAATGATCTGTCATTTAGTGGCTGGAGTACTATTACTGCTAAATGACAGATCCCTGATTTATTTACAAACAGAAGCCAGCCAGGAATCTGTCATTTAGCAGTGGTAGTATCTAACTGGAATTCAATTTAAAGAAGATACCTATCTCAGGTACGACTTTCTTTATGCCATGTTAGAGTACAGACAAGCTGCATACTAGTTCTACAAAATTGATATTATTTTAGTGAAGCTAAATTCATTCAGCTTCATTGCACAGAAACTACCATTGGTCCCAAATTTGTAATTAATGTGATATTAGTGAAGGATGCAATCTGCTTTTAAAGCATGTATCATAATTAAAGACACATGCCTTTTTCATGATTAGACAATAATTTAATAGCCAGCATATGTGAAACTTACATCAGTTACCTTAAGATGTGTCTGTATGTAGAAATAGAAATCAGCACATTTATAAATGATATTTCTGGAATGATTTAATTTAACCCGTGTCTCTCCAATGGACGATGTTTTTGGGGTGTTTCATCGTGTTAACGACTGAGACGTATAAGAAGAGAAGTTTGCATACTACGGTGAAAATAAAGGACAGTGGAGTTTCTTTTCGATTTCAAATTTGTACTGGAAGTGACTTTCATTTTCAATAAAACAATGTCAAGTCTTATATAAAGTCTTTTTTTAATTTAGTAAGGTCTTTATAGTAAATATTTACACGACTAAAGATAAAGATGTATGTCTGTGTAGAATTCCATTGACTACATTCAAAGTGTATACGACCGATAATTTA
>BLSH010561389.1:322854-334139 GCA_018402905.1 Glandirana rugosa | reverse complement strand
CCTCACAGCACCAGCAGGAACCTCTCCCTATAGCACTAGGAGATGATTTTAGAACAATAATCTGTCCCTCACAGGAGCAGCAGGAACCTCTCCCTCTAGCAGTGTGTGATGTTTTTAGAATAATAATCTGTCCCTCACAGCACCAGCAGTAACCTCTCCCTCTAGCAGTATGTGATGATTTTAGAACAATTTTCTGTCCCTTACAGCACCAGCAGGAATCTCTCCCTATAGAGCTAGGAGATGATTTTAAAACAATAATCTGTCCCTCACAGCACCAGCAGGAACCTCTTCCTATAGAACTTGGAGATAATTTTAGAACAATAATCTGTCCCTCACAGCACCAGCAGGAACCTCTCCCTATAGCAGTAGGAGATGATTTTAGAACAATAATCTGTCCCCCACAGCACCAGCAGGAACCTCTCCCTCTAGCAGTATGTGATGATTTTCGAACAATAATCTGTCCCTCACAACACCAGCAGGAACCTCTCCCTCTAGCAGTGTGTGATGTTTTTAGAACAATAATCTGTCCCTCAAAGCACCAGCAGGAACCTCTCCCTATAGCAGTAGGAGATTATTTTAGAACAATAATCTGTCCCTCACAGCACCAGCAGGAACCTCTCGCTCTAGCAGTATGTGATGATTTGAAAACAATAATCTGTCCCTCACAGCACCAGCAGGAACCTCTCCCTCTAGCAGTATGTGATGAATTTCGAACAATAATCTGTCCCTCGCAGCACCAGCAGGAACATCTCCCTATAGAACTAAGAGATGATTTTTAGAACAATAATCTGTCCCTTACAGCACCAGCAGGAACCTCTCCCTATAGCAGTAGGAGATGATTTTAGAACAATAATCTGTCCCTCACAGCACCAGCAGGAACCTCTCCCTATAGAACTAGGAGATGATTTTAGAACAATAATCTGTCCCTCACAGGAGCAGCAAGAACCTCTCCCCCTAGCAGTATGTGATGATTTTAGAACAATAATCTGTCCCTCACAGCACCAGCAGGAACCTCTCCCTATAGCAGTATGTGATGATTTTAGAACAATAATCTGTCCCTCACAGCACCAGTAAACTGTACCTAGTCCAGTATCAGATTGTTTTAGAACGCAAAGCTTTCCCCTCACAGCACTGCCAGGAACCTTTCTGTAATACAGGATGAGATGATATTAGATCAGTAATCTATCCCTCACAGCAGTAGTAAACTCTACCTAGTCCAGTATCAGATCGTTTTAAAATGCTAAGCTTTCCCCTCACAGCACCGCCAGGAATCTGTCTGTAATGCAGGATGAGATCGTATTAGATTGGCAATCTGTCCCTCACAGCGCCGGCAGCATGCTCTCCCGAAACTAACCTGAGAAGATGTGACACGCGGCATACGTGACTCTAGCTCGTATAGGGGCTGGGTCACATGATGCACTAGCCTATCACAGCCATGCCATTAGTAGGCATGGCTGTGATGGCTTCTAAGGGAAAACAAGTGAAACGGTTGTTGATTGGCTGCCCTGTAGCTATAGAAAAGGTGCCAAAAATAGTCTGGGTCATATGATGCACTGGCCAATCACAGCCATGCCATTAGTAGGCATGGCTGTGATGGCTTCTATGGGCAAACGAGTAAAACGCTTGTTGATTGTCGGCCCTGCAGCTATAGAAAAGGCACGCAAAATACCCGAATACCGAACCCTGACTTTTTTGCAAATGTCCAGGTTCGGGGCACAGACACCCCAAAGTCCTGTACGACCCTAACTTTACAGTCCGGGTTCGCTCAACTCTACCCAACCATTCAAAAATTACATCTATACATATACAGTATATGTGTCAAACCAATTCAATGTACATTATCTATAAAGTGCTAGTACATAATACAAACTCTGTGCAATATATTCTAAGATAACTAAATAAAAGTGCAATGAAGATCAAACTATGGAGATAATAACCAATATTGAAAAAATAAATAAAAAAAATGGAAAAAATGAGTGAACAGTCTCTTCTTGTAAATGTCAGAAAAAGCAAACTTCACCAAATATGTGATTCCTTCAACGTTCACTCTAAATTGGACTCACCAGATCAATAACTGGATATACCAACGGAACGAACACATTTTCCACAAACAATCATCAATCACAGGTTTTTTCTATCAACGATTACAGCATAACATGGGGAAGACAAAGTAATGTTGGTATTTAGTCTATTTCTCTCACCACACTACCATCAGCCCTTTTTCATCTTTCTTCCCTACACTTGTGGTCACAGATTGGATTCACTTGCCCATACGACTAGCTTAGCTTCTCTTTTTCACCCTTGGAGCATGGGTTCCTCTCACTGGTTTTATATATAATATATATATATATATATATATATATATATATATATATATATATATATTATCATTTATACCTTTACTATAAACAATTCATTAAATCCACAGAAGTGGTAGTCCATCATTACCATCCACTTAAACACCTGTTTATTGAGGAATCCATGTGTGCTCTTGGTCTTTCCACATGCCGTTGCCACCACAGCTCCCATGGGGCACATCTAGACAGCCCTGGCCCTTTGATCACAGTATTGTGAATGTAAGTATTGGATAGGGATATCTATCCCGTCCACTCCATATTTAACCTTTACTCTCAATATCTAGGTACATTATTAGATCATTGGCTATTATGCCTTTTTATAGACTACTCTTGTATTTGCCCCTGAAGAGTGGGTATTATCCCATGAAACACTTTGGGCTTACAGAGATGCATTATGTCCACACAGATGACTTCACATGTTCCTTTTATATTCGCATACTTAAGATTTTACTTTCAAATATTTTTATTGACAGATTCAAAAATATAACAATATGCCATTTATCATTACAGACATCAGATAGGTACAAAACTTATCTTAGGAGGGGTTAGACGAGAGATTGATTAGCCCGTCGAGCAGAGTGAATCCCATCAGTGAAAAAGATACTGGTGAGAATAATATATCATATGCAAATTTTGATTGAAGAGATGAGCTATTGCTATGGTCCTGCCTGGAGCTTTTATAGGAGGTCCTGGTATCTGAGCCTCTAAGTTTGTGGGCTCGAGGTCCTACCCCAGCAAATGGGACCCCCGCATCAGAGGGGCAGCGGCTACCCCTCCCCGACACACCAAATGGGTACTAGCTGTGTCGGAGGAAAAGTCCCGCCCGCCCGCCCGCCCCAGCCCCGGGGAAGGACCACATATCCTCTGTCAGGACCCTGGAGATTAACTCCTCTCATCATCCCTAATCAGATTCCTGCCAAAGCAAGATCCCTTGTCATTATTAAAAAATCCCATAAAACTGAATGAGGTTCCCCTCCCAAGAGGCCTTATCAGTGTTATGACCTGTAATGACAATCTAAAAGTCACATTAATACACCAATAGGAAGAGAAGAGGAGAGCAAATAGGGAAAAGAGAATAAGGAGAAAGAAGGGAAAGCATCATATGAGAAGACATGGTCACACAGAGGACTGACGGTGATTGGTGATGGCCATTCCCGGAAATAGGGGAATGCCTATGTGTGAGGCCCAAGGTTCCCAGATAGCGTCAAATTTTTTGGAGGAATCTGTGAGTACACTTGCTAGTTTTTCCTGCAACATGATCCAAGAGTCTTTGTGATCACAGCTTTCATAGAGGTGTGGGGTTTCTTCCAGGATTTAGCTATGGTGATCTTAGTGCTTAGGTAGGTAGGGATCTGAACAGATATAAAATTCTAGGGAGTAAGGTCATTTTGATTGCATTAATGCATCCAAACCATGTCAGGCTCTGCTTGGCCCAGTCTTTAATATCTGATTCCAGTTTACGGAACATAGGTGGATAATTGTGAACATAAAGATCTTCAAACTTAGGTGTCAAATAGATGCCCAGATATTTGATGTTTGAGTCACTCCAAGAGAATTTGAAAGACTCCCTTAGAGTCAGGAGTGTCTCTTGTGTGAGAGAGATATTCATAGCTTGTGATTTCTCATAATTTACTTTTAGGCCAGATAGGTGAGAGAAAGTCTCCAAAGTCTGGCAGAGGTTGGGGAAAGACGTAATTGGGGCAGTGAGGAAAAGGAGCATATCATCCGCAAATAAAGCGCATTTGTGGACTCGGGTTCTGCAGGCTACCCCTGTGATATTGGGATTCTCCCTGATTGTGATTGCTAGGGTCTCAATGGCATTCGTGAAGATTAGAGGGGACAGAGGACATCCCTGCCTTGTACCCCTTTCTATGTTAATCAATGGGGAATAGTAGCCCTGAATGTGAATTAGAGCTTTCGGGAAAGAGTATAAGGAGTGGATAATTCCTAAAAATCCGTCATAAAATCCCCAATGCTCCAGAAGTTGAAAATGTAGGGCCAGGTGACCGAGTCAAAGGCCTTATGAATGTCCAGAGATAGCAACATCCCTCGCTGTGATGGTTCTCCTGACCAATTAGATTGAAGAATAGATATAAGGTCGATAGCCTGTCTAGTCTGGTCAGGTCCCTGTCTCCCTGGGATGAACCCTACTTGGTCCTTGTGGATATATAGGTTAATGAAAGAAGCTAAGTTATTCGCTAGTACTTTTGTTAAAATGTTGATGTCGTTATTAATAAGAGAAATGGGTCTATAATTCCCCACTTCTTCTGGGTTCTTGTCTGGGTTTTGGAATCACAGTGATAAACGCCGTGTTTAAGTCATAGTTTATTGGTGTCCCCGATACTTTTGAGTTAAAAAACGTATTCATATGAGGAACCAAAGTGGCGGCGAATGTTTTATAGTAAGGGGCAGACAAGCCGTCAGGGCCTGGGGCTGACCTTTTTTTTAGCTGTTTGATAAGATCCATGATCTCAGTATCCAAAATGGCGCAATCCAGGGAGGCCTTATGTTCATCCAAAATTTTCGGGATTGGGAGAGACTCTAAGAACTGGGAGATGTCCCTTTTATAGTTATGTGTGTAGGAACTATATAATTTAGTGTAAAAATCTCCAAAGGCTTGGAGGTTCTTAGTATGATTGAGGGTGGGTCCATGTTCCCGGGTCCTGATTTTGGGGAGAGCATGGGTTCTGAGTCGTGGAGTCAAACGGGCAGCCAGCATGGACCCCATATTATCCTTTTGGGAGTAAAACTTGGCTCCGCTCCACCGGATCTGTTTTTCTGCTTTGGTCGTAAGCTCAAGGTTTAATTGAGTTCTGATTGTGTCTATTTGATCGAGGGTGACCGACGAAGGATTATTTTTATGCTTAGCTTTAACTGATCTATAGGCATCTTCTAGCTTCGTAATTGATATTGAATGTTCTTTTTTACGTTTAGTTGTGATCTGGATCAATGTCCCCCTTATTGACACCTTCTGGGCCGCCCATAGCGTTTCCGCTGAAACCTCATCAGTGTTATTTAACAAGAAATATTCTTTCAAGGCTTTTTCAATTATAGTGACCGTTACTGGATCATTGAGAAGGGATTAATTTAGTCTCCAATATGAGGAAGAGCATCCAGGGGATACAAGGGACAACGTAACCAGAGAGTGGTCCGAGATAGGAGTGTCAACAATTTGTGAATTAAGCACTAGTGGGAGTTTGTGGGAGGAGATCAAAATGTAATCAATCTGGGAATAGGATTGGTGAGGGATTGAGAAGTGGGTAAAGTCCCTTTTTACCGGGTGTACGTCCCTCCAAACATCTGCCAGACCCCTGGAATGTAATAGGCAAGCAATTTTAAGGCTAGCTTTTGTGGGGCGAGTTAAACGTGGTTTCATTGGGTTCGACCTAGCTAACCCTTGATCGAATGCCACATTTGAATCACCTTCAAAGATGGGGATCCCCTCTAAAAGGGGGTCCAGAGCCTGAAACATTGTTCGGAAAAAGTCAGCTTGGTTTTTATCAGGGGCGTAATAAGAAATTAAGGAGAGCAGAAGGCCATTCATCCACCCCTGTACTAGGATACATCTGCCGTTAGGGTCCTTGTATTCCTCCTTTAGAGAGAAGTTGCATTGTTTGGAAAATAGAACAGCTACTCCTTTAGTTTTGCTTTCCGTGCCTGCCAGGTAGAAAACTGGGAAATGCTGGTGGAGAAATTTAGGTGTGAACTTAAGGGGTAAGTGTGTCTCCGAATTAGTGCTACATCAATATGTTGGGATTTATAAAAGTTGAAGATTTTCCAGCGTTTAACAGGGGAATTGAGCCCCTGTGCGTTATGGGTGGCTAGTTTCAATGTAGAACGATTACTGTTAACCATGGAGCAGAAGTGTAAGGAAGTGATAGATCCATGCGGCACTTACCTTGCTTAGAAGGATAAAAGGTCTCCAGTATATGAATCCAGGCATCCCCTGAGGAAAAACTCTGCCAATATCGCGTCCAGACCACTGAGAAGGGAGTGGAAAAAGATAATGGGTTAGCTCTCCCTTAAGTGTAGAAAAAGGAGGAAAGAAGGAAAGGGTTGAGAAAAGAAAGAAAAAAACAAAAAAACAAACAAGGTGAGAAGAAGCGTACAACGCCATCTTCCAGTCTTGTGTGTATCCGGGGGGGGGGGGAGAATTCCCCTGAGGGCACACAATAAACATGTCTGAAACTAATTTCAGACTCCCTCTTCCCCAGAGACCTGTGTGTCTGAGGAGGAGGAGGAGGCACATGGGTAGCACCCAAGAATCCAGAGCCTGATTCTAATCAAAACTATGAAAAGGTATTAAGCACCTATAGCCAGTACATAGACAAACTTGTATGTGGGGTTTGGCCCGTGTTGAAGAAAGCAACTGAGATTCCATTACCAACTCATGGGGTCCCCCTCCCCGCTCTCCTGCTCGGGAATAGCCGGGGAGGAAGAGCCCATGTCTATTAGCAAAATACCCACCTTTCTGTCCATCATCGGAGGGTCCTCTCCCCCAAATAGCCCATATGCAAAGTCAGGTCTGGCCCCTCCCGTAGGAGACCCAGGCGGTGTTCCCGCCGAGGGGGTGACCTATATGTATGGAGAAGAGCCGAAGCTCTCTTTGTATAAAACAATGTATAAGGGAAATAGAAGGTCAGCATAACCAATAACCAATCTTCCATATTATAGATTGTAGGTTAGAGTTATTCCTTTTGCTTTAAAAGAATATTATGTTTAGAAGATAAGAATTCATGTTTACCCAAAAGGGGAATTTTGCTGAGACGCAACACCTCTTCTCAAAATAAGTTTGTGGTTAAGCCGAGTCTAGTTTTGCTTCTCGGAAACAGAGAAAATGTATGACTGTTGTTTATTGAGGTGTTAAATGTGGTCAATATGTACCATTGACCCAACACAGATGTGTTGTTGCTGAGCAGATAGAAAATATATTCTATGTTTAATCATGAAATTGATACTCTGTAATGATTGGCCCATAAGGAGGCGTATATGCTTTTGTGTGCCTATATAACATGTAAAAAGGCCTCCATTAAAACGTAATCTTGCTACACTCTGAGTTTTGTCAGTGTTTGTTTGATTACCCGACCGATCGATCGAATAGATCCACACACTCCAAAGGACAGAACCAGAACCCTTACACAATGCAACTGCTGTTACAAGCATCCCAATCAGAAAAGACCACACGAAAGCCCAAAAGGATTAAATTAACTTAGATGAAGGACTCCTCCTCAGGATAACTATAACTGTTTTATAAACTGATAATCCACATCTGTAACTACCTGAGGAAGATACATTCATTAGAAATTTAGGATATTCGTGGGGATCTCCCCCCGGCCGGAGGGGGGTCCCCTCCCAGACCCGGGGTGAGCCGGGGAAGGGGAGCCCCTCCACCAGAAGGGAGGCACCGGATCCTGCCCTAAACTGAGGGCGAGCCCCCCCAAGAAAATATCAAACCATTCTAGCCTAAGTCCAAATGCAAACCAACATCTGAACCCCAGGGAAAATCAGATTTCAGTCGTGTATCCAAATGACCTTTCTAAGAAAACTGTAATCCCTGTGGGAGTGAAAAAACAGTTTAAAACAAGGGGAAACCTTAAGAAGAGAAATAACATAACTGGGCATGGAAGGCGCACAGGCCTCAAGCCAATTCAGGTGAATATAGGAGTCCTCTAACATAAAGGCCAACCCAGTAAAACAGGAAACGGTTGTGTCAAGTCAGCCTTCAGGTTAAGTAATTTTCTTTGGATTTCTTTGATTTGGACTTATTCCAGAGTGGGGTCAGGGGACTGGCTGGAGGGGGTCTCTTGGTTGATCCATGACCACCGCTTGAAGTGTCCATTTCAGCTTCTTGCAAGATGAGTTGAAGGTGCAGAAGAATTTTCTCTCCTACCGGGAGGCTGGAGAAGGAATGGTGTTTAGACTGATAGAGGAATTTCACAGCAAAGAGGAAAGTCCACCAGTATTTTATGTTTTTGGAGGCAAGAACAGTGAGGAGAGGTTTCAGGGACCTTCTCTGTTGGATGGAGGCCTGGGACAAGTCTGAGTAGATCTGGACAGGGTGACCTTGATAGGAAAGCTGGTTGGCAGCTCTGGTTTGTTTCATCACTTCTTCTTTCACTGCGAAGAACTGGGGCTTGGTTATAATGTCCGTGGGCGTACCGTCTTTCCTGGGGGGGCCTAGAGCTCTATGAACTTTGTCCAATTCTAGACTGTGTGAAGGAATGTTTAGAATTACATTTTTGATAATGTCTTGGAGAGGAGTCCGTAAATGACTCAGGAACCCCCCCGGATCTGAAGATTTTGTTGCCTAGAGCAATTTTCCATTTCATCTATTCTGTAGAGGGCAGAATCTAGACATTCTTGAAGTACTTGGATGTGGTCAGAATTCTGGTTGGTGCGGGAAACTGTCATATCCAGTTTTTTCTATGGCCTCCATGCGGGCACCCAGATTCTGAAAGTTCACTTTCATTTCTCCCATTATTTTGGTTGTGGTGGTGGTCAGACCCCTGTCCAGTAATTCAACTAATTTTTGGTACAGATCCCCTGGGGGAGAGGGGGAGTCCAGAATGGGGGTTTTGAGGATAGTAATGTCCTGGTAAGGGGAATGCGGTAGGCCTGAGTGAGACCCTGCTGAGAGTCCAAATTCCCTGCCCAGGAGGGATTCTGTGGAGGTTGGGGAAGGGCTGAGGCCCTGTACAGTGTCTCTCTGGGGCTGCGGTGTGTAAGTTAGGGATGCTGGTGCAATTACTTGCCTTCCTTCTGGAGAGCCCTCTCCTCCTTGTGTCTGCCTCGTGGACGCAACGGCCATCTTGGTACGCCTGGTCGGTTGCACCGACCGAAGTTGCGGGCCGAGGTCTCTGCGTACCGGGCCCCTAGACATATGCAGGGAGGCCCAGTGTGCTCGGGGGACCTGTGTTGTGCAAGATGGACGGCTATCAGGGCTCAGGGTGGTGCAGTTGGCTCCGGACTGCTCGGGCCCTGCGGAGGTCCCGGCTCACACGGCCATCTTGGATCGCCCGCGCATGTGCACTCATACTTAATATTTTATTACAGCATTTTTTATACTAGTGGTTTTATGATATGGAGGATTTTTTTCTCTCTCTCCCTTTACCATGCAAAGTACCATGATGGTTTAACATACAATCGAGTTATATATATGAGTTGTATGCATATTTTGATATATGTCCAATTTTTGTATACATTTTTACTACTTGCCATGTCCTCCATGACCCCAGGAGTACAAATAAGAATGTTTTTTCATGCACTGCTTGCTGTCTCTGGTACACATTCCTCATTCAAAGTCCCAACCCCCCCCCTCTCTGACAAGTGATTGGCGACTGGGCTTTTCCTGCACAGGGAACGAAATGCAGAACTGGGAAGAAGAAAATGTTTGTAACTTTAAATATGGCTGTAGTCTCCATCTCTATCTAGTACAGAGAAAAGGAGGTTTGGGACTTTAAATGAAGTGGGTATATGAGGCCAAGGATATGTATAATGAAAAAAATTATTTTATTGGTACAATATTGACATAGTCACATCGTACATTCCCGAATAACGCGGGCTAAGCAGTCTGATACTGTATAATAATAAATGCATCAGCATACCATCCATCATGGGATGTGCGGCAGTAGTCCTTCATGTATAAAACCATAAATACACATGGTCAAAAAACCTAGAGGTGGAAACATACTCTGTATTAATATTCATTAAAAAGATAAGTAAATGATTGTGGTGCATATTGAAGTTCCGACGCGTTTCATGTATCAAAACACTCTTCAGGGGCTGTAGCACCAAAATCTATAAAAATATATATAAATATAAATCAATCAATAAATACAGTATATCTTTGTCAAAACGAGGGGGCAGTATGGGGGAAGAAAAATACTGCTCGCCCGGGCGCACACACGAGTCCCCATATAGTGAATGATGTGCCCACAGAGGGTAATATTGGCAATTCTTGTTCTAAAAATCACTATATAAACCCAAATCCCAGTAGGATAATGTGATCCAAAATAGTGGGAGTGAATAAAATACCACCATGACAATGAAATAGAACAATATTTGTGAAGGAGATAGGACTAACAGGTAGGAATAAGGAAGGGAAGTGAGCCAAATGCAGAACTGGGAAGATTTTAGATAAAGGTTGTGCAGTTCATGATAAAGATTGCTGAGTTGCATTTCAGGTACAGCATATTACAAAAATGACAAGAAAGGCAGGAGACCTAAGTACAAACGGGCTCATTTAGTAAATGTGAAGTTCAAGAATCAGAAATCATATTTATTTGTTCCATAAGACAAACAATAAATGCTGAATGGTTGCTGCTGCTATGCTGACAATTATTTATTGTGATTAGTGTTGAGCGAACCCGGACTGTAACGTTCGGGTCCGTACCGAACTTTCGGGTGTCCGTGGCACGGACCGGGACCCGGACATTTCAAAAATCGTTCGGGTTCAGTCCGGGGTTCTGCTATTTTACTCCACGTGTTGAGAAGCTGCAGGGCAGCCAATCAACAAGCGTTTCACTGGTTTGCGTTGTGCACCTCATTTTATCGTCTTGGGGCCTGACTTGGGCTTGCTAAAAACTTTACAGGCCCAGGGCCAGGCACGGTGCCTGTGGGCTTTCAAGCCATGCCTGGGCTTGCAATGTCAGGCCCAAGCGAGTTGTGATTAGTGTTATTTATTAACAGTCGTATCGTCGTCG
This sequence comes from Glandirana rugosa, assembly GCA_018402905.1. Taxonomy (NCBI): domain Eukaryota; kingdom Metazoa; phylum Chordata; class Amphibia; order Anura; family Ranidae; genus Glandirana; species Glandirana rugosa. The sequence continues at coordinate 323,080 of BLSH010561389.1, read as the reverse complement.
TTGGTAAGTCGTAAATAACAAACAGAATACCTTGTTTATTTATACTAAAGACTAAGAACTTGAAGTGTAAATGATTTACTCGGGCAAACATGAATCCAGAGGACGGAAAGAACAGTAAAAACATTATACGACATGGACTTTACGTTGAGTCGTTAGAAATAGTACTTGACGTGTTGGAAATAGATTTTAGAAGGGTCAAGACGTAAACCGAGTGAAGGGAAGGAAT
>BLSH010561389.1:270676-282399 GCA_018402905.1 Glandirana rugosa | reverse complement strand
AGTCCTGGTTTTATTTAAAGTGACACACACAGTTTCCAGATGTTTGCAGAACAGTAGTTCAGTTAGTCCCGGTTTTATTTAAAGTGACACACACAGTTTCCAGATGTTTGCAGAACAGTAGTTCAGTTAGTCCCTGTTTTAGTTAAAGTGACACACACAGTTTCCAGATGTTTGCAGAACAGTAGTTCAGTTTGTCCCGGTTTTAGTTAAAGTGACACACACAGTTTCCAGATGTTTGCAGAACAGTAGTTCAGTTAGTCCCGGTTTTAGTTAAAGTGACACACACCGTTTCCAGATGTTTGCAGAACAGTAGTTCAGTTAGTCCCGGTTTTATTTAAAGTGACACACACAGTTTTCAGATGTTTGCAGAACAGTAGTTCAGTTAGTCCCGGTTTTAGTTAAAGTGACACACACAGTTTCCAGATGTTTGCAGAACAATAGTTCAGTTAGTCCCGGTTTTATTTAAAGTGACACATACAGTTTCCAGATGTTTGCAGAACAGTAGTTCAGTTAGTCCCGGTTTTAGTTAAAGTGACACACACCGTTTCCAGATGTTTGCAGAACAGTAGTTCAGTTAGTCCCGGTTTTATTTAAAGTGACACACACAGTTTCCAGATGTTTGCAGAACAGTAGTTCAGTTAGTCTCGGTTTTATTTAAAGTGACACACACAGTTTCCAAATGTTTTCAGAACAGTAGTTCAGTTAGTCCCAGTTTTAGTTAAAGTGACACACACAGTTTCCAGATGTTTGCAGAACAGTAGTATGGTTTCTCCCGGTTTTAGTAAAAGTGTTACACACAGTTTCCAGATGTTTGCAGAACAGTAGTTCAGTTAGTCTCGGTTTTATTTAAAGTGACACACACAGTTTCCAGATGTTTGCAGAACAGTGATATGGGTTCTCCCGGCTTATTTATACTTTTTTGACACAGTTTGAAGATGATTTTAGAACATTGATATGGCTTCTACCTTTAATTAATACTTTTCAGACCCAGTTTGAAGATGGTCCACATCCACCTCCATTTTTGATTTTTTTATGTTTTTGTTTTTTTAAAAATGCTTTTAGTTATTTCACTGTCCCCATTTCTTTGTAGGGCACTTGTCCCACCCTTATCCCCATTCCCTTCCTTTTGCAGACCTCTAAGACTTTCCAGGACTTTCCTTTTTTACAGCCATTTTTGTGCCTAAAAGTTCGGGTCCCCATTTGATTTCAATGGGGTTCGGGGTCCGGGACAAAGTTCGGGTTCTGTCCGGACCCGAACCCGGACTTTGTCCCAAAGTTCGGCCGAACCAGCAGCACCCGGACTTCCAGAAGTTTGCTCAACTCTATTGAAGAGCTGATTGATATCAGAAACTAGAAGGTCATTAAACCTGCAAGCACCCCCCTAGAACTGCAGTATCATTACTTCAGATGAAATAATACTTCACATAAAATGTAATACCATACATAATATCATATTGATGTGGTTTGATTACATTTTAACACTGTTTCATTTGTTTACATGTTTTTCTCTTGTCAATTTATCAATTTTTTATCTGCCTTCCTCTCTTCATATCCTGTCCCATACACTCCCACTTCAATTCTCCTTGCTTTATTACAGCTCCTCCAGTGTCCCTCTCTGGACGTTTCTCACCCGCTGGGTCTTGGCATCTTAAAGTGAGATTTTGGGAGCAGTGAGTTAAGATTTATGATATGGGAGGACAGAGTGTGAAAGGGGTATCATCATCAGTTTTGACTGAAAGAAAGAAAACATATCTTCAACAAAAAGGAGCTCTTTCAATTCTGCTGCGTTGTTAGGACAACCCAAACTATCCTTTAAATGATTAGTTCCACTTCAGAAGAATTTACATTCAACAGTGAAAACGCAGCCTCCCTCCATTTATCCCAAAGGATTTCTCACTAAAGAGAGTCATATGTTTTGGGCTTTTATTTATCTTTCTCTATTCAACCTACACTTGTATTAAATAAAAAGGAGAATCCACATGAAACAGCAATTATGAACAAAATACCTGTTCAAAAGGACTATGAGCTGAAGCAGGTAGAACAGAAGGCAAAAGGCAAGCCTTCACAACTTTAAGACAGATTAGAAAAATATACTGTAGCATCAGATAGTGAAGCTTGGATAACTCGAAAGAAGTCAATGGCCCTGGCCCTGAGACAATGTCTGTTAGCTGTAATAGCCATGAAATATTTGCCTGTGCAAAAATAACAGAAGAGTTGATGCAACTGCCAGAGTGATATTGGGCAACCACAACACATACAACTGACAAAACGAGTATGACATGATGACAATGGTAGGGTTATCTGCTCTGCTTTGTATACAGTGACATTTTAAGAAGACAAAGCACACAAGACTCAAGCCTTGTATTTTGCAGAAGGAACAGCTGGTTTTTCAGATCCTGCTCCTGTTACAAAATTAAAATCTCAACAACAAATATGTCTACATTTGACATTACTCATGTGGTTATAACAAAAAGGTCACATTCTTATAACAAATAGTTTTTATGCACTTTTAATTATTGAATTATGTACTTGCAGATTGTAGAGGTTGACTTACTACAGGAGTAGAGACTGTACTCTTAGCAATGTAAATGTAAAATGAACTTAGTAAAGATAGTGAAGCTGTGTTTTCATGAGGTACCTAATTATGTGTCAGGAGAATAAAAAAGAACGCAGTTTTTTTTCTTGCTCACAATTGCATGAAAAAATAAGAGTAGTTTCACCTTATTTATTAAGCTCAATGAACATGCACCTCACTTAGCTGCATATTTATTAAAACAAGATAAGCTGTGACAATGATGATTGTAGATTATCTTGACTATCCAGAAATTTACCTAGCTATGCTAAGCAGTGGAAATGATGTTCTCTGCTTTTCCTCACAGCTGAGTGAGAAGTGGCCACATTATATACAAAAGGCCAATATAATAAGGTGTGCTAAAAACACCTGACTGACCATTTGTATTAAATAACTTCATCCATGTGTCTCCACCTCAGAGAGAGAGAAGGGAGAAAAACCACAATCTGATGATGAAACGTTAATTCCTCTGCTTCCTCAGACCCTGTAAAAGTCACACTTTAGAGTAGGTTTTATATATATATAGTGGCAGTACTGGGCCCTGGCACTGTGGAAAAAGAGCTAAAAGGTACACAGGATTCTCAAGCATGTCGACTGATGAATGAGAGGATGAGAGATTAGAGCAGATAAAACTAAGTTACCTTTTGTAATTCTCAGAGCAGGGCCTGGAGCTTGGAGGCTTTGAAGAGCTTTGGGTTGGAAGAAGCTGCTGTGTCCAGCAGGTTGAGTGTGCACACTTGTTATTTTCTATGATCTGACAGTCAGGGCCAGGACAAGGGGTGGGCAGGAGGGGTGGCTGAACTGGACATCATGGTATCATGTCAGTGGAGGGGCATCGTGAGCCAAGTTGATAGGAATAGTGACAGCAGCATCTCACTATATGATATTCCAAATCTGAAGTGGAGGAGACAGCTGAGAGGAGATTCGGGCCATGCTCTCTCCCCCCTCTAGCCCCCCCCCCCACGTCACTGTAGCGTTATTGGATTGAGACTGTCGAATTCAGACCTTGCTTCTGTCCCAGCAGCAAAGAATGTGGGTAGGTGCAGGGGTGGCACCAGGTGGGTGCTTGGGGGTGCTTCAGCACCCCCAAAAAAACTTTCAGTCCCCCATGTCCACAGCAAGCTTTTGAATATCTATTTTTTTCTTGAGTGAGTATATTACTTGCCAAAAAACAGTATTGTAGATGCCAGGCAGGGACTTTTTTCACATCTGTGGAGGGATACAATGGCTCAGAGATGCATGAGCCGATGATTTAATTATAGTTCTGGCTTTAGGGACACCCTGATTGATATCTCCCTGTGCTTAGTGGACTGGCTGTGTTTGGGCAAGAAGAGGAGGGGGAGAGAGGATGCTGTCAAGAGAAGGAAGAAAGATGGGCAATGGAAGCTGCACTAGAACCCACCCCCTTGCCCAGCCTGGCTTATTTGACGTGTAAGCTAACAAGAGGAGGTGCTGCCAGCTGGAGAATTTGGGAGAGAGAAGGAAAGACACAGCCTAAAATGGGGGACACCTTCAAGAGCAGACAGATTCCAGGCTCAGCTCCTGCCTGATCCACATGAGTTGTTTTTTTTCTCTTGCACTTCGTCTAAAGAGCAGTGAAGCAGCTTCTGTCACACATGGGGAGAACTGGCTTCTACAGTATGAGAAACAGATTGTTAGCAGCAGGGCACCAAAGAAAAAGATCCTTTTTAAATCATTTCATGCTGAATTGTAACACCAGCAAGGCTTTTGGTAAAGATCCACAGACGTCATGTATTCCTTTCTGTCAGCAGAAGTCACGTTTCTTACAAAGACTTTCTGACAGGGAGAAAATAATGTAGGATGTCTGTGTTCTATCCATCCATCCCTCCCTCCATCCTTCTATCCATCCCTCTGCTTTCTTTATCTTTATATAAATAATGTTAATGTCACACTAAAAGATGAAGGCTTGTTTTTTATCTGTTTCCTACACTGTACAAAGGAGGCTAGGATCTTGCACACAGCCTGCATGAGCCCATTCAGTCTAATTGCAGCAGCATTTCCCCTATCCAGGTGTCAAGGTAGCACAGGTGCAGGGGAATTCGGGAGTGAGTGAGAATTTGAGCTTTGGGGTGTGTGTCAGGTGGGGTTGTGGGAGGAAGGGGATATGGGGGAAGGAAGGGGGGGGATTTGTGCTAGTGCGGATCATTTTTTTTGGGGGGTGGATGTGCTGGGTGAGAGGATATGTGCTAGGAATGGGGTTGTGGGGGATCTGTACTAGGAGGGGAAATTTGGGGGGATTTGTTTTGGGAGAGGGAATTTTGGAAAGGGGAGAGGATTTGTGCTCACAGGGAAACATTTAAGAGGTAGAGGATTTGTGCTAGGAGGAGTGATTTGGGGGGATTTGTGTTAGGAGGAGGAATTTGGGGAGGGGGAGAGTCTTAGTTTGCTGAGAATTTTTGCTTAGGGTGTAAGCATGCAAATTAGTGCTTGCTTTTTTGGGGGTGGGGATTTTGCTGACACACAATGCTCACACATAATGGGCAGGTGGGTGCAGTTTGGCCTCTACGCCCTGGGTGCTAGAAGACCTTGTTGCATCACTGCTGAAAGTAGTTTGGGGCTCCACCCTGCCGAGGAGTCCATTGGGTTGCAAGGAAGAAGCCAGAGTGTGCATGTCTTCACAGTGCAGGTAGAGTCTGTGATGGAACAGACAGAAGCCCCAAGACTGGGGGTCAGAGCAGCAGGGAGCTGCAAGAGAGAAAGCTATGAGAGAGCTGAGTGTAAAGTGCAGTGGTTGCATGGGATTACAAAGGTACTGTGTTTATATACACTATATGCAGGCTATTTTTGAGAATAACCCTGTATATATTTAAATGTATATGTATTTTTTTTATTTTAAAATAATTTGCTGGTGCTTTGATCTCTGAGATCTCACAATATCTCGCAAGATCATGGTCCTAACTGTTGTTCCAACTGCAAAAGGCAATATTAAAGTGCAGTATTAGGGCTCAATCCTTGCTCTATGGAAATACATTGCATGTCAGTTGCAAAGGTTTTGGCCAACTTATTTGACTGATAATGAGAACTTTTGAGGTTCCTTTAGTCTTGGTTGTCAAAGGGTCATGTACTTAAAAGTGATATATAAGCTAGAGGTGGAGACTGGTGGTTTCAGTCAACTTTGAATTTTAATTCTGTGAAGAAACCTAGAGAATATTACTATTTCAGATCCTTGTGGATTTGTTTGGAAAACACTTTCCTTTAGTAGACATAGCCAAGGAAGCAGGGATGAGCTATAGGTTTGTCGGTACACAATTCAATGGGAGCTGACCATCATATATATATATATATATATATATATATATATATATTTCTACTGCTACTATGCTGTATGTGACAGCTTCCTTATTTTACTGTCAATGGTTGGTAATGAAGCAGCAGGTTCTGGAACCAATTGCATCCTTAGAAACCAGTGATGTCACCCAGGTACCCATCATTTGGTGGCTAGGTATCCCCTTACTTGGCCAGACATTGTGGGACTTTGGGGGTTTTTAAATTGTTTAAATAAAGCACTTGTCACAAAGTGTGGTGTATTTATTTACTGTTTACATTTTTTGTGGATGAGTATGGGGCAGATATCAGGAGGTCCCTTATTTTAATAAGAGGCTTCCAGATAAGGATAGGCTCTCCACCTACCCTCTCTTTCATGAGATGGCAGAGCAACAGCTGACACTGCTTTTGACAGCTTCACAGTGGCTCCAACCCACCAGTGCTATCTTTACAACTGATAGCCTAATGGTGTATATGTCATTCCGAGGTCTCATGGCACTAGGCTCTGTGGATTTTCCTCATGTTTCTCATACTGATGACTACCTACTTTAATGTTAGTGTTAATTATTTTATCTGCCAATCTTATTTTGCCTGTATCTGCTGGATCTCCCCTGATCATTCCAAGGAGCTGCAGGAATTGTTGTCTACCTTTCAAAGACATTATGGGCTGAGGAATTCTTGTAGTCATGCAGACTATATTATTTGTGTTACTTTTCTATATTTTAACGGATGACCCTTGTTCTCATCAGCATGGGGACATGTTGCTTGTCCAGGGTGGTCCTGGTCAAGAACATGTGGCCTGGTATGGCTCAGGAGATAGGAGCACACACCATCTTTCATGGGCTGCTAGGCTGCATGCTCAGTTAGGGATCTCGTATGGACTTTGGGGGAACTCTACACCATTTTTTTGTAGGGTTCACCTTGACATCTGTACCGGATCCTCATCAAGAATAAGGGTCTGTTATATATTTTTAGGGGAACCCCATGCCTCTTTTTTGTGTGGGGTCCCCATTAACATATTTATTCGATCCTGATCTAGGTTAAGGATCTGCTCTAAATGAAAGGAATCCCCAGCCACTTTGTTTATGAACAGAAGTAAGCAACTGAGAGCATTCTGTCATTCCATTAAATGGTAAATTTAAGCTGCATTTTTTATTTGTAAATGTCAGTTTTGTTGTATATATTATACAGACGTACCACTTCAAAGGTAGAGTGTCCCCCAGGCACGTTATTTAAAGACATTTTGCATTAATAATGTTGCCCTATAAGAACTTTTAAAGTCACTCTTAATTTTTTTTATTTGCTTTGGTACATGTTCCCAAAGCAGTTTCCAGTCCCCCCATGCCATTTGTTTGATAATCTCTTTGCCTATTAACCTACAAAGTGGCCATTACTGTTTTTTTAACATTCCGCTCCCATTGACTTGGGGTTTGGATTAGGTACCGGAACTACAGTAATGTTCACCAAATCTGCCTCGAACTTAACCAAACTACACCCAGATGGTTTTTTTTTTTCCTGTAACCTGGTTTTGACCCCATACACACTATTAGACTTTCTGCAGATTTTCATCTTCAGATTTACCAAAACCATATAATATGAGGTCAAACCTTAAGGGTCTCAATTTGTATGCAATCAGGCAGGCCCTTGCACTACATGGTTTTGGTAAATCTGAAGACGAAAATCTGCAGAAAATCTAATAATGTGTATGGGGTCTTAGTCAGAGTACATCCACCTAAAATCATAACCTTGCATTGTGTGGATGCTAGTTGGTTTGAAACCTAATATATATTTAAAATAATCAAGGAACTGTAAAGTTCGGGTTACAGTTCGGGTCCGTACCGAACTTTTGGGGGTCCGGGGTTCTGGTATTTTATTCTACGTGTTGAAAAGCTGCCAAGGGCAGCCAATCAACAAGTGTTTCACTGGTTTTCCCTAGAAGCCATCACAGCCATGCCTACTAATGGCATGGCTGTGATTGGCCAGTGCACCATGTGACCCAGCCTCTATATGGGGCTGGAGTCACCGTGCTGCATATCATATGCTCTCAGGATAGTTTAGGGAGAGGATGCTGCTGGCTCTGTGAGGGACAGATTGCAGAACATCTCATCCTGCATTACTGAACAATCTGATTGTGGACTAGGGAGAAATACTAGTACTGCTGCTTTGAGGGACAGATTGCACACCTCATCCTGCTGCACAGAACGATCTGACTGGACTAGGTAGAGTCTGTTGCTTTAAGGGAAAGATTATTTTTTTAACCGCTTGCCGACAGCTGATCGGCAATTGACGGCGACAGTGTGGCTCAATAGCGCGGATCGCCGTCATACGACGGCGGCCGTGAGATCGAGCTCAGTGAGCGCTCACTGTGTCCGGGGAGGGCCAGGGAGCGGGTGCGGTGGATTCAATCTCCGCCGGCCACCAGCGATGCCCCCCCCTGGAGTGAAAGAACGGAGGTCCGTGTAAGTAAACACGGACCTCCGTTCTGTGAGGGGGGAAGGGCTGTGATCACAGCCTTCCTCTACACGGAAGGTGTGATCACTTCCCTTCCCCAGCTAGGGCAGTCCCCCCACAGTAAGAACACGCCCAGGGAACACAGTTAACCCTTAGAGCGCCCCCTGCAGGTTAACCCCTTTACTGCCAATGACATTTACACAGTAATCAGTGCATTTTTATAGCACTGATCGCTGTATAAATGCCAATAGTCCCAAAAAAGTGTCAAAATGTTCCGACATGTCTGCTGAAATATCGCAGTACAGCTAAAAATCGCAGATCGCCACCATTTCTAGTAAAAAATAAAAAAAAAATAAAAACCCCAGAAATTAATTCTCATCATCCGTAAACGCGGCCACTTTTGCGCAAACCAATCAATAAACGCTGATTGCGATTTTTTTATCACAAATATGAGGAAGAATATAAATCGGCCAAAACCGATGGAAAAAAATGTTTTTTTATATTTTTTTTTTGGATTTGTATTTTAGCAAAAAGTAAGACATTTGGGGTTTTTTTTGCAAAATTGTAGCTCTTCTTTTGTTTGTAGTGGCGATCAGAAATGACGCAGCGGTGATCAAATACCACCAAAAGAAAGCTCTATTTGTGGGGAAAAAAGGACGCAAATTTCGCTTGGGTACAACGTCGCACGACCGCGCAATTGTCAGTTAAAGCGACGCAGTGCCGATTCGCAAAAAGGGCCCTGGTCCTAAAGCTGGAAATCCTTCCGGTCCTTAAGTGGTTAAAATCATCATCAAGTTGTACAGGGAAAGGTTTCAGCTGTTGCTTTAAGGGAAAGATTATTCTTCTAAAATCATCATCAAGTTGTACAGGGAAAGGTTCCAGCTGTTGCTTTAAGGGAAAGATTAGTGTTCTAAAATCATCATCAAGTTGTACAGGGAAAGGTTCCAGCTGTTGCTTTAAGGGAAAGATTATTCTTCTAAAATCATCTCCAAGTTGTACAGGGAAAGGTTCCAGCTGTTGCTTTAAGGGAAAGATTATTCTTCTAAAATCATCTTTAAAGTGTGTGGGAAAAGCTTATTTCAGCCGCATAGAGCCATATTCGTGTTCTAAAATCATCTTCAATGTGTGTGGGAAAAGCCTGTTTCAGCCGCATAGAGCCATATTAGTGTTCTAAAATCATCTTCAAAGTGTGTGGGAAAAGCCTGTTTCAGCCGCATAGAGCCATATTAGTGTTCTAAAATCATCTTCAGTGTGTGGGAAAAGCCTGTTTCAGCCGCATAGAGTCATATTAGTGTTCTAAAATCATCTTCAAAGTGTGTGGGAAAAGCCTGTTCCAGCCGCATAGAGCCATATTAGTGATCTAAAATCATCTTCAAAGTGTGTGGGAAAAGCCAGTTTCAGCCGCATAGAGCTATATTAGTGTTCTAAAATCATCTGAAACCGGCTTTTCCCACACATTTTGAAGATGAATTTAGAACACTAATATGGCTCTATGCGGCTGAAACAGGCTTTTCCCACACACTTTGAAGATGATTTTAGAACACTAATATGGCTCTATGCGGCTGAAACAGGCTTTTCCCACACACATTGAAGATGATTTTAGAACATGAATATGGCTCTATGTAGCTGAAACAGGCTTTTCCCACACACTTTGAAGATGATTTTAGAACACTAATATGGCTCTATGCGGCTGAAACAGGCTTTTCCCACACACTTTGAAGATGATTTTAGAACAATAATCTTTCCCTTAAAGCAACAGCTAGAGGCTTTCCCTGTACAACTTAATGATTATTTTAGAATCTAAAGCTAGTTCTATAGGGAGAGGTTCCTACTGTTGCTTAAAGGGACAGATTATTATTTCTTGCACAAAATTAAAATGTGCATCTACATTGCTGGTTTAAAAAAAAAATACAAAAATAAAAAAAACAGTGTTGGCTACCTCCTCCTCCTCCTCCACCGCCACTTTCACCGCCTCCTCAACCTCCAACTCCACATCCACCTCCATTTTTGATTTTTTTATGTGATTTTAGCTTTAAAATTATTTTAAGTTATTTCCCTATCCCCATTTCTTTGTAGGGCTCTTGTCCGGCCCTTACCCTCATTTTCCTTCCTTTTTGCAGACCTCTAGGACTTTCCAGGACTTTGTTACAGCCATTTTTGTGCCTAAAAGTTCGGGTCCCCATTGATTTCAATGGGGTTCGGGGTCCAGGTCAAAGTTTGGGTCAAGTCCGGACCCGAACCCAGACTTTGTCCCGAAGTTCCAGAGGTTCAATCAACTCTACTTGCTAGGTAAATGTACATTCCCTCAATTCTGTTAACCTCCCGAACTTCAGATTCACTCAGGTCATACACTGAGCAATGTAACATTATATCTTGGGCTTCTTCCTTTGGGAAACTAGTCGCAAGATGGGTGAACAGTGCAAGAATCTCAAGTAAATTTCTTAGTCATCGTGCTTGCATCATGTGTTATAGGATGTTATCAGTCATGTGTATCCTCTGTACAGTCTTTAATTTTGACTCATATATCAATTATTGAGAACCTACTTAGATATGGCTTAGATATGTAATTGGAAAATATTGAAGTTAGATTTATACTGTAATGCTGTGTTAGCACTCTGTTGTTATGCTGCATGCTAACATGCATTGTTAAGGCAGCTCACTCATTTAAATGGTCAAATGTGCCCGAAATTCCAAAAATCACCAAAATAGGTGCACTCAGAATTTTTGGTGAGCAATGCGTGGCAGTGCATGTGTGTTGTGAAGGTATGTTAGGGTGCCATTCTAAATGAATGACATTGCATTGCACCAATGCATATTACCTTGCATCGCAGTATTGCATTCATTAACACAGCACACCTTACCACAGAGAATGTTAATGAGGCTTGAATGTCTACTCCTAAGCTGAAGTTGGGCAGCCTAATCAAAGTATTAGTATTAACACAGTATTAGCAAAGTATTAGCATCTGTCTCTTTGGATCGGGAACCCAAAATTTCAGTATCAATTATTATCTTTCATATGACCTTGGTTATGGATAGAGTTGAGCGGATTTCGGCGGGTTCGGCCGAACTTCACAAGAAAGTTTGGGTTCGGTACCGAACTTGACCCCGAACCCCATTGAGGTCAATGGAAACCCGAACTTTTCGGCACAAAAATGGCTGTAAAAAAGTCCTGGCAAGTGCTAGAGGGCTGCAAAAGGAAGTAAAATTTGGTAAGAGTAGGACAAGTGCCCTACAAAAAAATGGGGATAGGGAAAATAACTTAAAATCAAATAAAAAAAATAAAAATGGGAAGGGGTGGATGTGGAGTAGGAGCCTAGAGTTAAAACCCAAGGGCTAGGTTTCTCTGTCTACGATTATGAAACGATTATGACACAATTATGATTATGAAACTAATCCGACGGGTTGAAGTCGAATC
>BLSH010561389.1:257247-270666 GCA_018402905.1 Glandirana rugosa | reverse complement strand
GCAATCTGTCCCTCAAAGCAGTAGTAGTAGTAATCTCTACCTAGTCCAGAATCAGATCGTTCTGTAATGCAGGATGAGATCTGCAATCTGTCCCTCAAAGCAGTAGTAGTAATCTCTACCTAGTCCAGAATCAGATCGTTCTGTAATGCAGGATGAGATCTGCAATCTGTCCCTCAAAGCAGTAGTAGTAGTAATCTCTACCTAGTCCAGAATCAGATCGTTCTGTAATGCAGGATGAGATCTGCAATCTGTCCCTCAAAGCAGTAGTAGTAATCTCTACCTAGTCCAGAATCAGATCGTTCTGTAATGCAGGATGAGATGTTATTATATCTGCAATCTGTCCCTCACAGCGCCGGCAGCATCCTCTACCTACACTAGCCTGAGAGCATGTGACATGCAGCACTACATGACTCCAGTTTATACAGAGCCTGGGTCACATGATGCACTGGCCAATCAAAGCCATGCCATTAGTAAGCATGGCTGTGATGGCTTCTAAGGGCAAACCAGTGAAACGCTTGCTAATTGGCTGCCCTGCAGCTATTCAACAGGCGGGATCAAATACCTGAACCTGAGCTTTTTTTCAAATGTCCGGGTTCAGGTCCGGGTCATGGACACCCCAAAGTTTGGTATGGACCCGAACTTTACAGTTCGGGTTCACTCAACTCTAGTTATGGATCATCAGGATGCCATTTTATTATATATTTAGCCTTAAAATATCCCTCCTTGCCAACTAAAATTGCATGTACAGAAAATTAACCATCTTTTTTTCTACTGATTTCCTAAAGCCTAGTACACATGGGCCGAATGTCAGGTTCAATAGAAATAGGCAAACATTTGGCCCGTGAGTACTGTAGTCGACCCGACAGAAGCCGGCCAAGAAGCCGGGTTCTGTCGATGGGGCATGACTGAAAAAGGTCTGTCGACTGTCTCTAGCTGAGAGTGCTGACCGAAGTGTTATGGCGGGGGCTGTCAGAACACAAAAATGCAAAAGGGGTGATTGCTGTACTAACATTGGATAGGTGGTACAGCGCTCCTCCTGAGCTGTCAGGTTTTTTTTTCGCTCAGCCCTGCTGGGTTGAAAAAAAAAACTACTAGTGTGTACTAGGCGTAAGACTGGTGAATGCACAATCTGGTGAGTCTCTGCATAGAAACCTCCTGTTTTTTAGTAAAAACCTAACTGAACAAGCTGAAGTTAGGAGCTGATTGGCTAACATGCACAGCTGTACCTAGATTTTGCACTCTCCAGTTTTAGTAAATCAACCCCTATGGTTCTCTTTCAGTAGTTTATCTTAAGAATTTATAAAGAACAAAATCAAATATAATGAATTGCTAAATGTATAATAGTTTGGTTCTTAAAGAGGAGTTACAACCTGAGGAAAAAAACTAAAATACTGTAGCTGCTGACTTTTAATATAAGGACACTTACCTGTCCAGGGAGTCTGCAATGTCAGCACCCCGTGCCGATCCATTCATCGGCTCCAGGTGCAGGCGTCGGCATCTTCCTGTTTCCTACAGCCTGTTTCCTACTGCGCATGTGCGAGACGCGCTGCACTTTTTAAATGGTCCCACTGTTTTCCGGGACCTGTGTGTCTCCCAGAAGGCAGTGGGAGGGAAGGAAGAGGGGCTGGATGTTTCGTAGATAGCCACACAACGATTGTGGTGATCTTACCCGGAAGTAGGTACCTGGTTTTGACAGGTATCCGCTCCCCCGAAAGGTGCCAAATGTAGCAGAGGAGGAGGGGGAGGAAGCAAACAAGCGGAGCTTCCCCTTTTGGATGGAGCCCTGCTTTAAATAGCAATGTTAAATGCACGCAATTGTACAATATATCCATAGTCACTTGCATTGGGATCCTTGTTGTTTTTGAATTTGAAAAACCCACTGATGCGCAATTGGTTTCCCTGGTATTACGGTAATGCAATGAAGAAGGACAAGAAGCTCTGAAGTATGGTAGTCTTGGACCTGCTCACTGATGCTATTCAAATGGTTAATAGTGGAGGTTTGGAATTGAAAGAACTCTGCTCTCATCAGAAGAGGAAAATACCATATTTCCAATGTCTATTTTAAAGTGAAACACATCTTTAGGGACCCAATATAGCCAAAAATATTGTATTCTGGTAACTGTATGAGGTTAACACCTGTAATGTTGGCATTCACAATTTGTATTTCTTTTTTTCACATGCCTTTATTTATTTTGTTCTTCAAATTTACACACAGGCCAAGATGTCCAGCAAAATTAACTGTTAGGACAAATTGTTTTACTGTGAGAATGCTTACAATGGTCGGTTTATATTAATATGGTTTAATAAATATGTTACTGTAAAACTTGCCACACACATTACAATCTGATTGCACAATCTCACTTAGGTCTACCAAAAACTGTATAGTGTAATGGACTGCCTACTTGGATACAAATTGATTGGATAGATCTAAATTTGATTGTACAAATATTGTATGATCAGATTGTGCCATGTATAATGCTATCATTTACTTTCTACCTACTTGTGTATGCTCAATGTATGCTACATGTAAGACACCGCTTTGGTTACAGCTGTCACACTTGCCAGTGTTCTTATGTCAGCTCTCAACTGAACTTTCAAGACATCAACTGGCTGGGGTCAAATGCTGCTGTGTAGCATCATGGCAACTGCAGATTTAAATACAGGCTAAGGGTTTAGCTCCAGTTTCATTTGTTGTCACTCTGTTACAGGATGTAAAAAAATAACAGATCTAGTGGCAAGACCAAGAAGTAATAAAACTATGCTGCGTAGGGAATCCAGAAAAACAAAAACTTCTGTGTGACAGACTGCAATGTAATAAACTGCCACATATATGTAATTTTTGCTTTTGCCCAGAGTGCTACTTTACATTTGAACTTCACTTAAAAGCGAACGTTTTGCTCATCCTCCTCCTGCCTCTCCCCTTATTTATTCTGATTTTTTTTTCCTGGATTGGGTTCCTGTTTTTGACAGGTGCCTACTCCCATTTCTGAAATTTCTGCTTATGTGAGAACTACGGCAGTTCCACCTGCCCCTCTCCCCACTCACAACCTAATGGAAAACCTCACATGTCCCAAGAGGCTGCAGGACTGGTTTCAAAGAGCAGCATTTCTTGTGCATGTGCAGTGGGGAGCTGAATACACAGCATGAAGTCACAGCCAGCTTACCGCAGTCTATATGGACCTGAAGACTGGCAAAGAACTGGCCAAGGGTGAGGACAGCATGCTGGAAAATGTCTGTTTATTAAAAGTCAGCAGCAGGGCTTGGGAGCGAGCATGCATGAGTGCCCCCATAGCAAGTGGCTTGCTATGGGGGCACTCGGCTTGGGGGTGGAGCCTAGAGCATCAGCGGGGGACCCAAGAAGTGGAGGATATGGGCTGCTCCATGCAAAACCATTGAAGAATTTCTGTGAGCACAAACCCCACCCCCAAACTTCATGAGGGACACTGGACCTCATAGAATCTCAGTATGCATTACCAAATTACGGAATATTTCTATGAGATGGCAGTTATTGATTTTTCTATGTAGACATTAATAGTACACCCACAGTTCAATACAATTTATGTTACATATTACTTGACTAAAATGTGCAGACAAGATGAGGCTTTTACTTTTGATATGTATGATAAGAACTCCCAGACAATTGACTGGAGGAAAAAGCATTGTTGTTAAAGTAATTAAGCCTAATTATTTGCTGGTCTATCTCCCATTTAAAAGATCTGAATGAACCAGAATTATGAATCTTTAAACTCAAATGCATCCCCAGTCCCTTTAGGGAAATTAGCAGACACCATCAAAGCTTTTTGCCTCCTGATCAGTAAAGATCTGCTGTACAGTCAAAGCTTGACTACAAGATTTCTATTGGGTGACCACTGTGTTTTGAGTGAAGTGTACCAAGCTTCAAGAACACATTTGAACAAAATGAAAACTGCATGAAAAGGCTACAAAACTCAAGTTTGATCAGCTTATGCTTACACATAAATATAAATAAAGAAAAAAAGAAGGAAAAAATGATCATGATAAAATGATGATGATCTGATGAATATTCCTATTTTCTACTCTACAAACAAAATGCTATATGCTTGGGGATGGTCTTATGCATGGATTTATACATATCTAGATATATACCCAAACACATTTACATATTTACATACAGTACATAAATGCAATGCACATTCTTTTCTTCACAACTAAGGATGAGTGTATTTACCCATCAAATCTGATATTTGACCCAGATCATAGCAATTAGTTTAGAATGTTGTGGGGACTTTGGACAGTCTGATTTGAAGGCATTTTGGGTCCAAATTTTCATGCTATTTTCCAAGTTGGGGTGGTGGTTGGCAGTGCTCCCTTACAACCTTTTTATATGTAGAGGATGATTTAATATTAATTTCTACTTTTTAGTGGTCACACAAAGTTGGTTGGCAAGCTCAATTTTAAATATTTCTTTGTTGCTGGAAAATCTGCATATCTCATTAATATTGGTCCATTCTCAACCCTTTACATTACCAAGACAGAAGTATTTGGAATCATTAAGCAAGATAGGCAATACATTTATTTTGTGTGCACAGATTTGTATTGACTTCATAATATGGGACATATGCCTGTCATTGTTGCCAGAATGGCTCTAGCGTCATTTGAAAGTGCTCTTCTCCATCTTTCATACATTCAATTGAACTAAATTGTGAGTCTCTTTACATGATGTCTGGAATAGATTTATTGTTGTGTTTGAAAATGCGTTGTACTCTCTGCTTGAGGAACAGGTGGAGCTCCATGTTGTTTTTTCAAAATTTGTAGGCCTCTAAAATTAAATTCCAATATGGTAACCTGATGTTGCTTCCTGTGAAAATAATTTTGTGGCTGAGTCAGTAGAATTAAAGCAACCAGTCAGGTTTTGTTTTATATAAAAAGCAATAGCCTGATAGGACATCATGGGCTACAAGTCCACTTGTGTGTTTATTCTCCTTTTTCCAGCTTAATGAACCAGCATCTTATCATCTACCTCTTTCACTGCAAATCCCAAAGCCATTGAAAAAACAAGCTTTTTTTCTCTATAATATATTTATATGGTATGAATAATGTTCTAGACTTGTGCTCAGGTAAAAAGATATTTAGTAGAGCATGGGAACACAGTGGGTAGCAATCTTCTTTGAGCTTCCCCCAAAAATATTAACCTTACAAAAACCATAGTGGGCAAATTTGCAGTGTAAATTATATTTTTGAGTGGGAGTAAACTCTCTTCGTTGTTTTGTACCTACAGGTAAGCCTCCAAAAAGGCTTACCGGTAGGTACAGTAAATATCTCCTAAACATGCACCGTTTAGGATAGATTTACATGTGTAGCAGCCGGTGACATCACGAGTTCATACGCACAGAGCTCTCGATGAATGGCGTTCCATCCATTGAGAGATCTGTGTCACAGCAGTGACTGCGGCGTGTCATTTAGGTAGGTCTGTCATAATGTGCTAGTATGCACCACATACTAGCACTTTATATCATTACCATGTGGGGGGAACAATTTTTTTTTAACCACTTCCCTACCGCCGTATGCAGAATGACAGCCGGGAAGTGGTTCAGTTGTCCTGACTGGGCGTCATATGACTTTCAGCAGGATAACAAGCTGGCGCACGCCCGCGAGGCTGCACAGCGCAGCGATCGGTGGTGCAGTGTGTCAGTCTGACACACTGTATGTCCGATCTAGGTAAAGAGCTTCTGTCAGAAGCTCTTTACCATGTGATCAACTGTGATAGATCACGGTGGCTCTCCTGACCGGGGGGGACTGCGCTGATTGTTTATCAGCACAGCCCCCCTAGGATTGCCACCCTAGACCACCAGGAAGCCCACTCAGGCCCACCAAGGATGCCACCCAGGGACACCCAGGGATGCCACCCAGTGACCACCAGTGATGCCACCCAAGACCCCCAGGTAAGGGGCACACAATGCCCAATAGGGATGGCACTGTGCCCATCTATGATGCCTGCCAGTGCCATCCCTATAGCTGCTGCTTAACAGTGCTGCCTACCAGTGCCCACCAGTGCCCATCAGTGCCACATATGAGTGCCACCTATCAGTGCCACCCATCAGTGCCACCTATCAGTTCCCAGTACCACCTATCAGTGCCCATCAGTGCCACATATCAGTGCCCATCAGTGCCACCTATCAGTGCCCATCAGTGCCGCTTATCAGTGCCCATCAGCACTGCATATCAGTGCCACAAATCAGTGCCTGTCAATGATGCTTATCAGTGCCGCCTATCAGTGCCCATCAGTGCTGTATATAAGTGACACCTCATCAGTGCCACCTCATCAATGCCGCCTCATCAGTGCCAACAAGTACTGCCTCATCAGTGCCCATCAGTGCCCATCAGTGAAGGAGAAAATGTACTTGTTTACAAAGTTTTGTGACGGAAAAAGGAAAAAAAATTGTTTCAAAATGTTCAGTCTTTTTTTATTTGTAGCGCAAAAAATAAAAACCCCAGAGGTGATCAAATACCACCAAAAGAAATCTCTATTTGTGGGGAAAAAAATGATAAAAATTTTGTTTAGGTACAATCTCGCACGACCACGGAATTGTCATTCAAAACGCATCAGCGCTGAAAGCTGAAAATTGGTCTGGTAGGGAAGTGTTCTAAGTGCATGGTATTGAAGTGGTTAAACATGGTCTAATACTGCTTTAATGCTGCAAAGCAGATAAGAGGGGTGAATCATACTGTATGATTTGCCAACAAAGCAGCTTCTCGTCTCAACTCCCAACTGCCCTTATGTTGTAGTAGAGCCCCAATTTTGAAATAAAATTAAGACATGGCTTTCAGATTATGGTTGTGGCTTACCTGACATGTGAACATGATTGCATTGATCTTGCAAAGGTTTGGAAAATTGAAAGCTAGGCCTATGGTACACAAAAGTAGACAAAAGAACACATATACATGTATATCCATCTCAGAAAAGTTTATACTTAAAACAGAAACAGGTGCGCCTATTCACAGTCTTACCAATTTTACTTGATCAGCTTGAAATTACTTGTGTAGTAATGGCTTGAACCTTAAATAATATAATTTTCCTGGACTTGACATGAATGATGAAGGATGTATTCAGATATATTTTTTTTCTAACACCAACACAATGTCTAGGGGCTACCAGCCAGGAACATGTAATTTTGAAAGGAATAATTTGTGAATGTGCCTCATCAGTGCAAAGAGAACAATGATTCTCAGATTGCAAAATATGTTTAGTTTTCAAAATAGTTTTTTTTTGTTACAAAAGAGCTGAAACCCCAAACTGCTACTCAGAAAACAACATGATTATTAACCATTGTTGCTTCACTGGTATTTAAAAGCAGCGCACTACACAAAAAGCAAAAAAAAAAGAAAGAAAAAAGCAGTGCAGTGCAAAAAAAAAAGAAAAAAACAGAGGTACATTTTATGCAATCTTACAGCTTTAGTCCTTGTTAACACGGGTGTCATTAAGCATACATCCATGTGAAAGGCTGTTCTTGCCTGCACGTGAATTTACTCAAACAGTGTGAATTCTGAGAAACACAAGCACAACCCTCACCGATACAGATGCCAAATTTGAAGCACCAATTGTTTCCTCGCAGCCGCTGCATCTCAATAGATATGAATGGAACTGACTATCCATGGATGCACAGAACACCTTAGCATCACCTCCGTAACTTCTCTAAAATTCGCCCCTTTTTAACTAATGAAACCACTAAGCTACTCATTCACTCCCTTGTTATCTCTCGCCTTGACTTTTACAGCTCTCTCCTCATGGGCCTACCTCTTCATAGGCTATGCCCCCATTAGTCTATCATGAATGCTGCTGACAGACTCATCTACCGTACCAACCGCTCAGTGTCTGAAACCCCTCTCCACCAATCCCTACACTGGCTTCGCCCAGTGAAATAAATTCAGAATACTAACTACAACATACAAAGCCATTCACAATTCTGTCCCCAGCTACATCACCAATATTGTCTACAAATATCACCCAAACTGTCATCTCCGTTCCTCTCAAGACCTCCTGCTCTCAAGCTCCCTTGTCTCCTCCTCCCATGCTCATCACAAGGACTTTTCCAGAGCCTCTCCCATCCTCTGGAACTCTCTACCATAATCTGTCTGGCTATCTCCTGCTCTGGCTGCCTTCAGGCGATCCCTGAAAATGAATCTCTTCAAGGAAGCCTATCACGCCTCCAAGTAATCTTTTATAACTACCATCAGCTCATTCCCTGCAGTTACAACCTTTTGTGCCACTTGCCCCACCCTATTAGATTGCAAGCTCTTCTGATCAGGGCCCTCTTAACCCTCTTGCATTTTATTGTATTGCAACTGTATTGTCTCTCTTTTATATTGTAAAGTGCTGCGTAAACTGTTGGAGCTATATAAACCTTGTATAATAACAATAATAAGAATAATCCCATGCAGGCAAGCACAGCCCTTTGATGTAGGATTAAGTATGCCCATGTGGATGAGGTATGATTTACAGGCAAGTATTTCTTTCTTTTAATTTTGATGATTATGGCTTACATCTAGTGAAACATCAAAATAGCGGCCTTCAGCTCGTCTGCATTGTTGGGTCTGGTGTCTCTCATCTTCCTCTTGACAATACCCCACAGATTCTCTATGGGATTTAGGTCAGGTGAGTTTGCTGACCAATCAAGCACAGTGATATCATGATCATTAAACCAGGTATTGGTACTTTTGGCAGTGTGGACAGGTGTCAAGACCTGCTGGGAAATGAAATCAGAATCTCCATAAAGCTGGTCAGCAAAGGGAAGCATGAAGTGCCCTAGAATTTCCTGGTAGAGGAACTTTGAACTTGATAAAACACAGTGGACAACACCAGCAGATGACATGGCTCCCAAAATCATCACTAACTGTGGAAACTTCACACTGGACCTCATGCAACTTGGATTCTGTGTCTCTCCACTCTTCCTCCAGACTCCGGGAGCTTGATTTCCAAATGAAATGCAAAATGTACTTTCATCCAAAAGGAGGGCTTTGGACCACTGAGCAACAGTCCAGTCCTTTTTCTCCTTAGCCCAGGTTTGATGCTTTTGATGTTGTCTCTAGTTCAGGAGTGGCTTGACACAAGGAATTCAACAGTTGTAGCTCGTGTCTTGCATACGTCTGTGTGTGGTGGCTCTCAAAGCACTGACACCAGCTGTAGACCATTTCTTGTGAATATCTCCCACATTCTTGAATGGCCATTGGTCACAATCCTCTCAAGGCTGCAGTTATCCCTGTTGCTTGAGCACCTTTTTCTACCACACCTTTTCCTTCAACTCAACTTTCCATTAATATGCTTGGATACAGCACTCTGAACAGCCAGCTTCTGTATCAATGACTTTTTGTGACTTACCCTCCTTGTGGAGAGTGTCAATGACTGTCTACTGGACAACCAGATTGAAAGACCATTTAAAGGTTTAGGAAACCTTTACAGGTGTTTTGAGTTCATTAGCTGTTTAGCATGTGACATCATGGGATTGATTTACTAAAGCTGGAGAGTGCAAAAACTGGTGCAGCTGTGCATGCTAGCCAATCAGCTTCTAACCTCAGGTTCTTCAATCAAGCTTTGACAATAAAACCTTGAAGCTGATTGGTTTCTGTGTGGAGCTGCACCAAATTTTGCACTTTCAAGCTTTAGTAAATCAACCCCCATGAGTCTACAATATTGAACTTTTTCACAATATTCTAGTTTTACGAGATACTGAATTTTGGGTTTTCACTAGCTGTAAGCCATAATCATCAAAATAAAAGAGAGAAATGCTTGAAATATATCACTCTGTGTGCAACAAATCTATATAATATATGAGTTTCACTTTTTAAATTGAATTACTGAAATAAATGAACTTTTTGATGATATTCAAATTTTTTGAGATGCACTTGTATAAACACCTCCATATGCTGTGGTACCTGCACTAATATAAATTATGGCTCTAACCACTTATATTGTGTGTGGTTTTTAAAGAGAAACAGCACTCAAAAAGGGAAGATTGATTTGCTATGTTATAGGGAATATTTGGAAATGTTCATCAGTAACACCCTGAAAAATTTACCTTTTGTTTTTAATTTTTCCTGAAAAATAGCAGTACACTTGCTTGTATGTGATGTTGCGCCCAGGCGCTCTTGTACCTACATCCTCGTAGTTCTAAATCATCAGTGTGAGATCGGAGGCACAGCTGCAATTGCCTGCTAATCTTAGGAAATTTAAGGGTATGCATTTTGATTTTTTTTTTTCATTCAACCGGTTGGTTGAATGAAAAAAAACTCACAGATCCATGCACCAACACAAACAAGGTGTATGCAGGATCTCTCCAACTGTGCTATTGTATTTTAACAGGGGGACTCCCCCCTTTTCAAAATACACAGGTCCGCAGGCTGCAAGTTCTGATTGAATGCTGGTTTTCTAGCAGGATGATTGATAGAAGTTGGTCATTAGGCCAGCTTCTGTTAAACAGAGAGGAGTACATACATACCAAAAGTTGACTGGTTCCTGGTAAACTGGCAATTTCCAGAGCATGTATACACTGCTTTAGAGTGAGAGTTGATCCTTGCTGGAGGCCTTAACATGAGGAATCAAAGCCTTACCTCCTCCAAGATAACAGCCTGCACACAGAGACACAATGTCAACCAAGGCATGGTAAGTTCAGTCCTTAGTTCTCTGTCTTGTGTTTTTTGGACACAGCTTTACATTTACATGAAAAACTTGAAAGCCAAAAAAGTTTGCAGAGTTATACACAACTATCATGGTCAGATTGCAGGCACAAGAGTTGCACATACACATAAAACTATTCTAAAATTTTGACTACATGAAAGGTTACTGGAGTTGCTCTAGGTAGGAGGTTTATACTTTCGGCTTCCTGCTCAATAAATCCTTAACATATAAATGAAAATATTTCTGCTCAAATCCCAACAGCATTTATTTAAAGCTGAACTGGCAGATATAAAAGACATATGGTAAACGTATGTAGCTCTGTAATCATTAACATAGCAATCATTTAATTTTTAATGAAGACTGTGTAGGTACATGAATTTAACCTAGTCTCTGGCCTCCTGCAGTCCCTGTTCAGCAGGGTTATGAATAAAAGGGAGGGAGAGACCAAGAGACAGCCAGTTCACATTGTGACAAGGAGAATGCTGCTAGGAGGAGAGAGCAGAGTGACATAGAGATGAGCTCGTCATTCTACGTTCAGTCACAGACGAAGGATGGGTACATAACAGTCTCCCCTCAGAGTCTGGGCTCAGAGGGGGAGAATGAATGATGCCGTATGGCCAACCCTGGACTGAAATTGAGTATAGAAGTGAAAGCTTCTGTTGTATCTTTTAATGGGTTATTATTTTTATGTTTGACTGCATTTCTGCTTTAAGATACAGGAGGTTTTACATGGTGGCTTTTGGTTAGCTCCACACTTGTGAGCATTCTCTTCTTAATTAGATAGGCACCTAGCGTGTCCCCTATTATTCCTTGTGGATGACGGCCCCCTCCTCCCTCCTCCCCTCCACTCTTCCCTGCCTACAAGTCCCGCTGGTGACTTCCTGCTGGGTTGTTCCTCTCACTGCCCCCTGCCCTCCCCCACCCTCCCTCCTCCACCCCCCCCCCACTCCCTCCTCCACCCTCCCCCCCACTCCCTCCTCCACCCTTCCCCCCCACTCCCTCCCTTGCTGATCCTCGAGGAGGTCTGGTATTCCCTGGAGGCCTGTCCCATCCGAACCTGTCTTGGTTCTACAGACATATGTTGCCCAATAATTAATTGAATGCCATTCCACGGTTATAGAGACATGTGATGTCTACTAGTTGACCTATGCTCTTTACCCTTATCAATGTGATGATCTAAGCTGTACTGTTGTCAAACTGTGCTCCTGTGTATCACATCTGTGCTTATATTTACATGTGTAATGCATTGTCATACCAATAAAAATTCCTTCTGTTAAAAGATACAGGAGGTGACATAAGGGCGTTACTGCATAAAATGCACATGACCAATTAACTCTCTACAGATCCCTATACACATAAACACATGTTGCAGTTAATCTAGAACATACTCTATATTGGTCACCTAAAACGTATGTTACAATATGTGTAAACCAACAATATTTGTAAAAGAAACCAATACAGAGTAAGCATGGGCGCTGCCATTGAGGACATCACATGTTCATCCAAGTATGTGTAGTAACAAGTGTATGTACACAGATACAAGGCAAACAATTAAAACTTCCATTAGCCTACTGTTAATTTTCTAGTGAAGTCTTGAATTTGATTGGTGGTTATGGGGTACTTCACACAATTCCAGCTTAGAGGTTTTCCAAATACATATATGTTTAACAAAGGAGATTTCAGCAAGATGAAAGACTCTGCCATAGATTCCAGGACTGACATTTCTACTGACCCGGGAATGCCAATTCCTACACTTGCTTTATATATATATATATATATATATATATATATACACTTGCAATCAGAAATATTCAACCCCCCCACCTCAATAGACAATACAGTGATGTTGATGAAAGATAATGAAAATAAATGAAAAAAAAAACTCGTGAAATAACAAACAATATTTATTGATACATATTTGAGTTATTTTGACAACAGAAGTTGACTTAACTTTGGAGTGCAAATGAAAATTGTAAGTCTTGTAACACATGAGCATGTGCAGTATTATTCAACCCCCAGCTTCAGTACCCTGTGGAGCGCCCTTTAGTTTTTATAACTTCTAACAAACGTTTTCGATAAGTGCTGACAAGCTTCTTACACCTCTCGATTGGAATCTTTGCCCATTCTTCACGTGCAAAAGCCTCTAACTCAGTGATGTTTGACGGCTTCCGTGCTGCAACTGCCTTCTTCAAATCCCACCAAAGATTTTCAATAGGATTCAAATCTGGTGACTGAGAAGGCCACTCCAGGAGACTCCAGCATCTTTTCCCCAACCAAGCTTTGGTTGATTTGGAGGTGTGCTTGGGATCATTGTCTTGCTGGAAGAGCCAACTCAGCTGATCTTGTACGGTCCTCCTTAAACCTGTTTTGATGTCTCAAGACCCTCTGTCAAGATACCTGACTACTTTGGTTTGACCTTGAAAAACCTGTATACCTGGTCGCCATACAGACCGCACGTTTTCCAGTCCGAATACTGGTCTTCTTATGGTAGGGGTGACAGTTCGTGCCTCCACCTAGTTATTACTACACCCCGACAAAAAGACGCCGTCCTTGACCGTTAGAACTAACACATGGACCGTAGTACCTAAGGGTCTTTATGGTTCAGTAAAACTTCTTCTTGCACTACGGAAGACAACTGTTTAATCAGGAACCACTAGTAACCGAGAAGGTCGTTCTGTTACTAGGGTTCGTGTGGAGGTTTAGTTGGTTTCGAACCAACCCCTTTTCTACGACCTCAGAGGACCTCACCGGAAGAGTCAGTGGTCTAA
>BLSH010561389.1:224852-244913 GCA_018402905.1 Glandirana rugosa | reverse complement strand
AGAGACAGCATCTGGAAAGTGTGTGTGAAACTATAGCAGAGCGAAACCATATCCCTGTTCTTCTCTATGCTGTAGTTTCACACACACTTTCCAGATGTTTGCAGAACAGTGATATTATATCACTGTTCTGCAAACATCTGGAAAGTGTGTGTGAAACTATAGCAGAGCGAAACCATATCCCTGTTCTTCTCTGTGCTGTAGTTTCACACACAGCTTCCAGATGTTTGCAGAACAGTGATATGGGTTCCCCCCCGGTTTTTGTTAAAGTGTTACACAGACTTTCCAGATGTTTGCAGAACAGTAGTTCAGTTAGTCCCGGTTTCATTTAAAGTGACACACAGACTTTCCAGATGTTTGCAGAACAGTAGTTCAGTTAGTCCTGGTTTCATTTAAAGTGACACACACAGTTTCCAGATGTTTGCAGAACAGTAGTTCAGTTAGTCCCGGTTTCATTTAAAGTGACACACACAGTTTCCAGATGTTTGCAGAACAGGGATATGGTTTCTCCCTGTTTTAGTTAAAGTGTTACACACAGTTTCCAGATGTTTGCAGAACAGTAGTTGAGTTAGTCCCGGTTTTATTTAAAGTGACACACACAGTTTCCAGATGTTTGCAAAACAGTGATATGGGTTCTCCTGGCTTATTTATACTTTTTTGACACAGTTTGAATATGATTTTAGAACAGTTATATGGCTTCTACCATTAATTAATACTTTTCAGACCCAGTTTGAAGATGGTCCACATCCACCTCCATTTTTGCTTTTTTTAGTTTTTTATTTTTTTTAAATGCTTTTAGTTATTTCCCTGTCCCCATTTCTTTGTAGGGCACTTGTCCCACCCTTACCCCCATTTCCTTCCTTTTTCAGACCTCTAGGACTTTCCAGGACTATTATACAGCCATTTTTGTGCCTAAAAGTTTGGGTCCCCATTGATTTCAATGGGGTTCGGGGTCCGGGACAAAGTTCAGGTTCTGTCCCGAAGTTTGGCCGAATCAGCAGAACCCGGACTTCTAGAAGTTCGCTCAACTCTATTCACCACACCCAAACATAAATTAAACAAAGTCTGCATGATATGTCCCTTCAAATGGGAGTCTGAACAACTCAAATTCCTAGGGATCTGACTAACCCCAAATATTAAGGACATTTTCCTTAAAAATTATACCCCACTTCTCACTTCGATCTCCTCTGATCTCAACAAATGGCACTCAGGAAACTTCTCTTGGTTTGGAAAGGCAGCCATTATTAAAATGGTAATTCTTCCTAGATTGCTTTACTGCATGAATACCCTACCCATCAAAATCCCCCTTAAATTTTTTAATCATCTGCAAAATCTACAGAGAAGATTTATTTGGGCCCACAAAAAACCAAGAGTCAAATTCCTCACACTAACAAGCTCTAAACATTCAGGAGGTATGAACTTACCTGACTTAAAAAAATATCACACAGCAATCCACATCACGAGGATTATTGACTGGCACTGTCATTATTCGAACAAGGATTGGATTACTCTAAAAGAATACTCATCTTCGTCAGCCCTGAAGTTTCTACCGTGGATAAACATAACCAAAATACCCCCACAGATAAAACGACACCCTTTAATAGGCAATTCTCTACAGATTTTCCAGGCAGCAGCACGTAAATATGATCTATCCTCAATCCCAGGTCCACTAACAAGATTACCGGACAACCCAGACTTTCACCCAGGCCTTGGGAACAATCTCTTCACTAACACCTCATCAAATTCTCCATTACTAGCTTACCATTGCTTTCAGAATGGCAACATTAAAACTAAAGATGACATCCAGGCAATATGTGGCAGATCCACCATTGGTCATACTTACAACTACGCAGCTTTCTAAATTCACGTAAACACAAAACAGCTTTTTCTAGAAAACTAACACTACTTGAACAAAATTGTCTCAATGCTTCCGAAACTAAGAAAACTACATGATTAGCTTACTCATGGCTGCAATTTGCAACCAATGATGATAATAACGCATTCAAAGAGAAATGGGAAAAAGCTTTAAATACAAGCTTCACTGACCACCAATGGGAAAAGGCATGCGTCTTAGCCCACAAATGCTCAATTAGCACAAAACTCCAAGAAACCTCATAAAAAATTCTAACTCACTGGCACAATACACCAGAAAAAATGCATAAATGGAACCAACAGATCCCTGACCTTTGCTGGAGATGTAAAAAAGAAATAGGCACGTTGGCACACATCTGGTGGCATTGTGACATGATCAAAGAATTTTGGGAGAAAGTAAGAGAATTAACAAAATGAATTACTGAAACAAACCTAGAGCTAGATGCACCTTTCTGTATCCTTAATATCTCAAACAAATCGCTGAGATCATACAAAAACTCCCTGACAAGACACTTAATTAATGCGGCCAAAATTCTAATCCCAAGAGCCTGGAACACTAACTACCCTCACTCAGTAAAGAACTGGTTGATAGAAATAAACAATTACCAGACTATGGAAGAAACACTTGCTTTAACCTACGACAGAATTAATCAGTTTCATAAAACCTGAAACCCCTGGTTCATTTTTAAATTTTCAGATCAATATAAACAAATCTTGAATTCTTGCAACTAGACATTTACTTCCACACCCCCAGCCATTATAAACTACCCAATAATTTCTAGTCACACTTCACATTTCACCGTTTACCCCTTCCCCCTCCCCTTACCCCTCTACTTCCTCTCTCTCTTCTTCTCCTTCTCTCTAACTATCTTAATTTCCTTCTTCTTCTTCTCCTTTTTTCCTTTATTTCTTATTATCTACAACCAAATACTAACTAAGGAACTGGTAGACATATGCTTATTTGGAAAAAGGTTGTATTAACACTGCAATATAATGATACTATAATTATGTCGAGTTACTGTTGTATTTATTTCCTTTTCCTTTAATTAGAACAAAATACGCTTATGTTTGATACCTGTCATTTGTTTTAATACCTTAATAAACGTATATTGTGAAAAAAAAAACAAAAACAAATTGCAGGTGCGCTTTGCCTTTAAATTAGTGAGAAGTGATCAAAATATCAAAACCAACATTTCTTATTAAGCATAACCACACTAGAAATCAATACAAAACACACAACAATATCCCAACATATCTCTTTAAAAGTGAAAAGCAAAGTTAATGGGTGAAATCCTTGAAGTACAGTATATAATCATATGGATATAATGTGCCAAAATCCCCTCCACAAAAGTGCCTGCTTCAGTGTGTAACTCCAGCCAATGTGCCCAAACTCCTTACCAGATAAAACAGATCTTCAGTTTATAAGAGATCAACAGTGCATAGGGAATAGGCAACACCACAGACCACACTCAGTGTGGATCAGCTGGCAACATCAAGGGTGCTGGGCCCAAAGACTCACAAACACCATGGAGAGAAAAAAAAGGGCAAGCCCCAAGGCATAGCACTTTTTTTCAAACTACAATATTAATTCAAATGAAGGCACTTAAAATTTTAGAGAAAGACAGGACTCACAAAACAAATCACTGCAATGCAACTGGTGAGCATGATGTCACTAGCCAGGCTCCACCCTATGTGTTTTGTCACACCACGGACATTGTCAGAGATGAGAGCTAGGCTGTGAGCTCTCATCCCCTGTGACAAAATACCTAGGGCGGAGTTTGGCCCCGTGACATCATCACAACCGCCAGCTGCATTGCAGGGGTGTGTTTTACAAGTTCTGTCCTTCTTAAACTTTATAAGTGCCTTTCATTTAATAAATCCCATGTGATTTTACTTTCAAAGATTTTTATTTTTAAATAGTACCCAACAAGTAAGTTACAGTGCAACAGTATAAATGTCAGGAAATCAAACAAACGAGCATTATACCGTTCTCATAACCTTTCTTGACTAAATCTACCCTTCTCCCAGATAAAACTCAAGGTTCTAAGGCCTAGGTAGGCTCAACTGCACACCGCCTTATGGACAGGAGTGATGTGCTGAGGAACCCCCCATCTCCAGGCCCCCTATAATGGGCTCAAACCGTGCTTGGAGAAGGGAATATACAAACTTTCCAGTATATTGTATTAAATTTGGAAGTATACTAAACAGATAAATTTGTTTGCAACGTCATTTGACACAGAAGAGGCATGTATAACACAACAGTCGATGAACAGATAAGAATAATATAAGCAGAATGATGTGTTTTGTAAATATACATCTCAGGGTGTTCGACAGACATCACTCCTCTGCTTAAAGAGGTTACTGATGCAAGGGATCTGTGAACCTAGTCCTCCATACTGGATTTAGACTCACCATAAACTTAGAGGGAAAAGCTATACGTAGTATGTGGCAGATAATGATGTTAAATTCGTTGACTACTGTCCTCTCTCCAAGAGGGCCTCTTAGTGAGGGTGGTCCTACTGACCACTTTTGTGATTGACCTCCGGCAGGGGGACCCCGAGACCAGGCCACCTCCTCGACACCCACATGGGGACTCGCTGTGTCGGACGATGAACCCGGCCCCCCGGGCCCTCCCACATTGGTCAGAAAATTCTGCCCTAGTAGAGATAAACCAGAAAATAAACCGAACAATAAAACGGCAAAACCCAACAAGAGTATGGATAGAGGAAGGGATCCAACTATCTTCATTACTGTTCCGAGCATCAAAAATAAAACACATCTACGTCCGAGAATCAGAGAATAAGTACAGAAGAAAGAAAGAGAAAGAGAGCACGACAATAGAAATTAGGGAAAGAAGAAATCGGGAAGAGCGAGTGAGTATGAAGCCAAACTGTGATTGGGGAGATAAGTAATACTATAGGCCTGGAATCAGCGAGATGCCTACAAACCGTGCCCATGGCTCCCAAATCGTCTCGAATTTATGAAGATTATCCAGAAGAATACCAGCCAGTTTCTCCTGAGTCATGATCCATGAAATCTTCCGGATTGCGGCCTTCACGGAAACTCGGTCAAGCTTCCAGGCTCTTGCAACTGTGATTTTGGCTCCTAGCAGAATGAAGTGGATCAATTTTCTGTTAGCTTTAGTCAAATTCGGGATATGCTCATTTAAAAGAGCAATAGTTGGGGACCTTGGAAGCTTATTGCCAGTAATCTTGTGGATAATTTGGAATATTTTGATCCAAAATGGGCGTATTCTAGGACATTCCCACCAAATGTGAGCCATCGTGCCCTGAAGCTTGCAACCTCGAAAGCAGCTAGGGTCACAGCTTGGGATGAACCTATGGAGTCTCACCGGTGTGAGGTACCATCTCAACAATACTTTTAAGCTGGCTTCCGTGATACTGGAATTGAGAATGCCCTTGTAGGATCTAGCGCATGCTGTTTGCCACTTGTCAAGATCCCACTCAAATTGCAAATCAAACTCCCAGTTGGACATATAGGTTGCCTTCTTAGTAGGTAGTGTGAGAGCTTCATAGATGAGAGAAATGCCCCCTTTTTGCAATGATGGCTGACCACACCACTGTTCATAGGATGTTATCTTGGGAGGGAGGGGTTTCTCTGTCCATATTTTATGAAGAAAGCTCGATATTTGGTGAAATCTGAAGAGTTCTGACTTCGGAAGCTCCAAGGTCTCTAGACAGTATTTAAGCTTAATTGGGCCCGCCGGTGTAAAAAAGTGGCCTATGCGGAACAAGCCTTTGTTGAGCCACCACTGAAAATCTTTGATGTTCAGTCCTGGGGGAAACTCAGGGTTATTGAATAGGTGAGCTAACGGTCTGATGTGTGAGACCAGAGACACATTGTCTTTGATTTTGTCCCAGAGGGCTATTTCATTTGAAAGGGTAGGGGCTAGGATAGGAGGTCTATCTCTAGGAGGACACCAAAGGATGAAATCAAGGGTGTGGCGGGGGACAGCTTCCCTTTCTATCCGCACCCAATCCTGCTTCTCCTTCGTAGAGTATAGTGCGGATAATTGTGAGAGCCTAGCCGCTTGAAAATATTTTCCCAAATGAGGAAGACCCACACCTCCTCTGCGTCTATGTAAAAAGAGGGTTTGCTGGGGTATCCTATATCCCGCCGAGCCCCAAATAAATTTTAGAATCTTACTCTGAAGCGCCTTGGTGTGGTCACTACGAATTGGGATAGGGAGGGAGCGGAAGAGATATAGGAGCCTAGGGAGTAAAGTCATTTTTACAGAATTGATTCTGCCTAACCAAGAGATATTAAGCTTAGACCACATTTTGAGATCAGCTTCCAGTTTACGGAAGAGGGGAGGGTAATTTGCACTATATAGAGTGTCATATTTTGAAGTGAGATTAATCCCTAGGTACGATATTGATGAGTCACTCCATTTGAAATGAAATGTGGATTTGAGGTTGGAGACTTCCTCAGGGGAAAGGGAGACATTTAGAGCTTGAGATTTGGAAAAGTTAACCCGAAGCCCTGAAATTTTGGAGAAATTGTTGAGAAGTGTGCAAAGGGAGGGAAGCGACCCCAGAGGCGATGTAATGAACACAAGGATATCATCAGCAAATAACCCGCATTTATGTTCTTGTTTCCCACATCGGACCCCTTTGATCTCTTGATCATTTCTAATAGCTGCCGCTAGGGTCTCTATTGCGATAGCAAAGAGTAATGGGGAGAGAGGGCATCCTTGTCTCGTGCCCGTTCTAATCGAGAACGAGTCAGAATAGAAGCCTCGCATTTTGATTTGCGCTTGTGGTAAAGAGTATAGGGACCCAATCAGACCCAAAAATTTATCTCCAAAACCCCAGTGTTTCAACAGTGAGAATAAGTAAGGCCAAGATACTGAATCAAATGCTTTACATAAGTCCAGCGAGAGGAGCATACCCTTTTGAGGCGTACCCCCTGTCCAGTTGGATTGCAGAATAGAGACTATATTGATAGCCCTTCTGATTTGATCTGGTCCTTGGCGCGATGGGATAAAACCCACCTGATCCCTATTTACATATTGATTGATGAATGAGGCTAATCTATTGGCCATTATCTTGGTCAAAATTTTCAAATCAATATTTATAAGGGAAATAGGCCGGTAGTTACCCACATCCTCCGGGTTTTTCCCCGGTTTGGGGATAACCGTGATGTACGCTGTATTTAGGTGTTTTTCCACTGGGTCCCCGCTCATTTTAGAATTACAAAATTTTACTAAGTGTGGTGCAAGTGTTTTGGAGAAAGTATTATAATAGAGTCCCGAGAAACCATCTGGGCCTGGGGCTGAACCATGTTTGAGGTTTTTGATAACCTCAAGCACCTCCTCTTCCGATATTACGTCGTCCATTAATTTTCTGTGTTCCTCTGACAGGAGGGGTAAGGGTACCTGATCAATAAATTGGTTGATAATTTCTGTATTTTCATTTGTCCCTGGGCTGTACAATTCCTCATAATATCTTTGGAAGGCCCCTATTACCTTTTTAGGGTTGGAGGTGGGGGGATTCCCGTCTGCCCTGATTTTGGGCATCATAAAATTTTTCGTCCTAGGTGAAAGTTTATTTGCCAGAAGAGAACCCAATTTGTTGTCCTGGGAATAAAATTTATTCTTGGACCATCGAATGGCTTTCTCTGCCCTGGTGGTTAGAGCTAAGTTTAGTTCCAATTTTGCTTTCTCTAGTTTATCTAAGATTAATGGGGAAGGATTAATTTTGTGTTCTGCTTTAAGAGTATTAAAGGACTCTTCAAGTTTGAAAAGAGTCAGGCCTCTCTCCCTCTTGATCCGGGACCCCAGCTGTATGAGTTTGCCTCTGATGAAGGCTTTGTGGGTAGCCCACACTGTCTCTGCTGAAGAGGCGTCAGTCACGTTGAGAGAGAAAAATTCTTGGAGATTTTTGTCCAATTCAACGTTGATTACTGGGTCTGATAGCAGGGACTCGTTAAGTCTCCAATGTGGCCTGGGGAAGTATTTGGATCTGAGTAGTATGGAAATAGTCACTATTGAGTGGTCAGAGAGCACTGTGTCAAGAATGGTTGCCTCCCGGATAGAGGAAAGCATATAGCATGGGGTCAGTATGTGGTCAATCCTCGAGTACGAGTTGTGGGGGCTGGAGAAGTAGGTGAAGTCTCTTTTGGTAGGATGTTTGTCCCTCCAAGTATCTGCCAGATTGTGTGTGTGTAAAAGTTTGGCTATTTTCAGGCTGTCTTTAGAAGGATGCAATAATTGTGAACCTTGGGGCCTTGATTTGTCTAGAGATTGATCGAAGGCCGAGTTGGAATCCCCCCCGAAAATAATGGTTCCCTCAAGAAGAGGAGAAAGGGTGTCCAGCATCTTTCGGAAGAATCTCAACTGGCCTTTGTTTGGGGCATAGTATGAAACAAGAGATACAAATTGGTCATCTATGGTCCCTTTTACAAGGATGTATCTTCCCTCTTGATCCTTAACTTCCGACAACAGTGTGAAGTTGCAGTGCTTTGAAACTAGAATGGCTACCCCTTTAGTTTTATTAGCAGCACTGGCTAGAAAGAATTTGGGAAAGTGGGAGTGTATAAAGTTGGGTTTGTAACTGACCGGGAAATGAGTCTCCTGAAGCATTACAACATCCAATTTCAAAGATTTGTAGTGGTCTCCTATTTTTCTACGCTTGACAGGGGAATTAATTCCCTGTACATTGTGGGAAGCTATCCTTAAAGGGATTTGTGTTTGGTCAGCCATCATTACAAGAGCATCTAAGACTCGTGATACTGAAGCTACTCACCCGCACCTGGGGGCCTGCAAGGATCTTGACACCCCGCATGTTCCCATTGACAGTGGCTTGAGCCGTACTCACTCTAGAAAAGAAAATGAGAAGAGGGAAAGAAGAAGAAATGGAACAGAAAGATGAATATTTAGGAGAGATACATGATGCATACCAATATCGCGAAATAAAGGGCCCTAAAAAGGGCCCATTTCTCCAACTAAGGGACTTGTAGCCAAGAGGGGAGAAACTGTAGAGCCCCTTGGCTACCCCTTTGTAGAAATCTATGTGTCTGGCAATGTCGGCCAGACTGCCCATCTCCAATCTGCCTATGAAGATCAGACGGAGAAAGGCGGAGGCGCATGTGGGCCTTCGCCCGCCCCGCAACCCCATAAAACAACAGCAGAGGTTGTGTCGAGCACAATAGGATTTTAAGCGCTGGGAAAAAATGTCCTCCCCCTCTTAAACAAGATAACGGGGGGCATCATTAAGAGGACTGTCCCCGGAACATCTGTAACTCAAAACAGTACAAGGGGGAGACGAGAGCAGTGTGAAGTTGACCACCAGATTATCCCGATCACAGAGGACCATTTTCCTTCGCTCTTTTGGATTTGGCTTTTTTCCACAGAGGGGTCCTGGGGCTGGTAGGGGAATGTCTTTTAGACGAGCTGGGGTTATTTGTGGTGTCCATGTCCGCTTCTTGAGAAATCAGGTGGAGACGTAAAAAGAGTTTCTCTCCCTCTTGAAGGGATGAGAAAGCGTATTCCTTCCCTTTTAGGGAAAATTTGACCGCAAAAGGGAAGGCCCATTTGTATTTGATCTCCTTTTCCGTCAGAACTTTCAGAAGGGGTTTGAGAGATCTCCGTTTTTGAATAGTAGATGGGGCTAGGTCTGCAAAGATTTGGACCGGATATCCTTTGCACAGAACTACTTCAGAGATCCTGGCTTGCTTCATGATTCCTTCTTTAATTGCGTAGTAGTGGGGCTTAACTATTATGTCCCTTGGAGACCCATCTTTCCGTGGGGGGCCCAGTGCCCTGTGGGCTCTGTCCAGTTCCAGACGATGCTTGGGAGTTTCCGGCAGTAAATTGGAGATTAAATTTTGTATGGCTTCGGTGACCTCTTTCACCTCCTCTGGTAGGCCCCTGACTCGAAAATTATACCTCCTGGATCTATTTTCTAGATCGTCAATTCTTGACAGTGCCGTGTCCAGTTGCTCTTGTAGTGAACAAATCAGGTCAGAGTTCTGGTTAGAGGTAGCCGCAGTGGCTTCAAGTTTGTTCTCAATGGCTTCCATCCGGTTGCCGAACATTTGGAAGTCTGCCTTAATCTCCCCTGTGATGGTGGAGATTGTGTTGGCTAGCCCTCTTTCCAGGAGTGCTGAAAACTTGTGGTAAAGGTCTTCAACTTGTATAGACAGTTCATGGTTGTGGTTGTTCTGGAAGATTTGGGCAGGACTGTTCAGGTCTAACTGGGGAGAGGCGAGTTCACCCTGGAAACGGCCCAGTAAGGACTCAGTAGATGTGGGGGAGAGAATGGGAGGTTGATGTGGTACCCCTTTCTGTCCTGGAGTGAAGTTCAGGAGGGCCAGGGATAAGACTGATCTGATATCCGTACGACCTGACAGACCTGGGGTCTCCGAGAATGGGTTTTCTGTATTGTGAAGGTCTTGACTAGCCCCTGCCATGTCTGTGGCCCTAATTGCTCCCGTGGCCCCTTGAGGTGTTGACGCAGCAAAAAGTTGGCTTAACTCTTTCTTCGCAGTATGGCTCGACATGGGATAGCCCCGTTGCTAATCCGGCGGACTGCAGAACCTTCAGCACCGCGAGGTCTAAGGTAGTTCAGGAATGAAGCTGACTGCCGCTGTGGAAAATGCTGCTAGGGTGGGACCTGTGCCATATATAGGAGAGGTCTGACAGGGCTTCCCAGATGTTTGTAGTGTAGTTTTTTAACAGGGGAGAACCCCAAATGGGTTAGCTGTGCAATTGCCAAGGACGTCTAAGCAGCTTGCTATTTATTCAGGAAGGCCTGAGCCCCGGGTGGTGGCCATCTTGGTACACCCTGCTGCTTCTACAGACTCTTAAGGCCGCTCTTATGATCTGACTTGTGTCACTTACTGTGACGCCGGTCACCAGGCTGGGAAGTAGAGTCAGTCAAAGGTCTTGTCCCGTTCAGGGGATCCCCAATTTCAGCGGGTGGTCAGCTTTCACTTTAGGCCGCAGCCGCCGCCATCTTGGGACACCTCGCCGCCTGTGCACTTCGGGCGTGCCGCTTTCACAACGCGGATTCGACTTCAGCCGGCGAGTCCCTCTGCTTCTGGAGGTGTTCGGGTTCCGGAATCCCCAAGTGTGGATTTCCCGGGAGACTCGCGGGCCGTGTAGTGAGCTTGCCGGGCGGGCGAAGAAGCGGAGCTCCGGATTAGGTGGCCATTACGGAGCTCCCGCGCATGCGCACTGATCCCATGTGATTTTAAAGTACTTCACTAGGTGGCTTGCCCCATTTTTTTTTCTCTCTATGGTGTTTGTGAGTTTTGTTCCAAGTATCCCTGATGTTGCCAGCTGATCCATGCTGAGCGTGGACTGTGGTATTGCCTATTTCTATGCGCTGTTGATCTCTTATAAATCGGAGATCTGTTTAATCCGGTAAGCAGTTTGGGTACATTGGTTGGTGTTACACACAGAAGCAGGCACTTTTGTGGAGTGGATTTTGGCACATTATATCTATATGATTATTTACGTTGTATTTCAAGGATTTCACCCATGGACTCTGCTTTTCATCTTTAAAGTATATGCTCGTTGTTGTGTTTTATAAGAATATAGTAATAACTGGAAAATTATTGAAAATAATTGGACCTATTCATAGCAAGGAGAATAAAAATCAATAAATAGGTTTACCATTGTAGCTGAGAAAGATGGTAACAGTTGGATACGAGTTCCAGTGTCAAAAACACATGAAAGACCTTGGATGAATGAAGACTGCAGACCTGTCTCAAACCTTCTAGTCTTTTAAAGAGCAGCAGTATGACAAATTCTGTTCAGGGTTCAAAAGGAGACAAGAGATTGAAACAGCATAAGAAGGTGTAAGGAAAGATTTGCTGATAGCTGAAGACAAGACTGAATGTTTCATTTTCATTTTCTGCAACCTTTACCATAATTTCATACCATAATCATTTCACAAAGCTATTAAAATAGTTTTATAAATTGGAAGGTACAATGTCCAGCTGTTTACTTTGTCACATGTACAACATAGATCACATAACACGCATGATTAAAACATATAATGCTACTTTATTATTAACGCCATATGGTTATGTTGAAGGGACTGGAGTGTCAAGAACGAGCCAGAAGGTGAACTAACTCTCCAGTTTCAAATGTACTTTGGATTCTACAGCATGATCACATGAAACACACTAATTATTAAAGCAGTAATAGATTGTAGCTTACCAATCATTAGATGTGGTGGCTGCGTTAGTATTCTTTTTTCAAGTTTTTACCTGGTGACCTGGCCAGGAACACACCTCCTGTATTAAGTTGACCATAGATGAATCAAAATTTTCAAATTTCAATCCCTGTATGGGCACTGTGGTTGTACAGAAGTCAATATATTGATTGACTTTTGTACAACCACCATGTTGGAAAAATTCCTCTCAATCAGCACGGCAGGTTATAGCCCGCAGTAATTATCAGTGTATTCTGATGCCAGAGAAGCCTCCCCACTGTTAGAATACCATGACATGGTGGGAGGATTCCCCCATCAACCCTGAATGTGTGGACGAGGAATCAGGTATTTTCTTTTTCAACTCGCTGGATGAACAAAAAAAAAACCTGACTGATCTATGAAGGCCGGCTTCTGTCAGACAAGCATGCTGGAAAACCAGCAGCCGACCAGCTCCCGATCAGTGCTCTCAGCCAATGGCTGCCCAGATAGCAAGGATAACTTGCCACACATTTGTGGCAGTGTTGCATTGTAAGTCTTCTTAACTTGCTTCACATTTTCACTGGCAAGTTGTATATTTGCAGAGCACTTGAAGTACAAGTTCTAGTTGACAATTTGTAGCAAATTTGTGTGGCAAGTCTCTAGCAAGAGCAAATTTGCATGGTAAGTCTCTAGCAAGAGCAAATGTGCAGTGGTGAGTCTACAGCAAGAGCTCTGCAAGTCTATAGCATGAAAAATCAGCCACAGTAACCCCGGTTGCACAACATAACTGAACCAGAACTTGCAGCAGACTTGCAGAATGTTTGTAAAGAAAGTTGATCTGGAGTCATGGAATGCAGACTTGCTGCAATTGTGCAACAAACTTTTGAAGCCTGTCAAGTCTAGCAATACGATATATGAAAAAAGGCTGCGCTAATATAGAGTAGAGTTGAGCGAACACCTGGACATTCGGGTTCGGAGGGTGCGAACGAACTTTGGAAAAAAGTCCGGGTTTGGCACCGAACGTTTAAGTTCTGTGCCCCCAGTATCATCTGGGTGTATACTTCCCGCAGGAGGAATCTACTGTTGCACAAGGGAACTCTTCCCATTCTCAGGCATGTTATTGACTGCTTTCAGATGCTAAGCTTGCACAAACTGGTGTTGTAAACACAGGTTTGGCCTGAAAGACGCTCTTTTAGGTTCATTGCTCCCACAGGACTCATAGTCATGTTTTGTTTGGGCTCTCAGACGCTCCCGAGTTTTAGGGGAGACGTAGGGTGGGGGGAGTTGGATATTCCAGAGACTCATTTTGATTTTCGTTTTCTAAGTTTTAAATTGCAGAGGTATGCATTGTATTTCTTAATTGTTTATTATCAGCTAAAATGGAATGAGGATGGTTCAACTACAGTAGTACTTGAAAACTCTCTGGTTATTATATTCTTAAGAGGGAGAGGCACGGATCCAGACAAGGGAGGTTTACACCACTATAATGATCTCAAATGATCTCATAATATTGGTCCCCTAACCCTAATATCATGGAATGTGTGGGGCTGGAACTCCAAATTTAAACGCTTCATGGTTTTTTTCTTTCTTAAAAGACACCATCCACATATCTGTATTTTTCAGGAGACACACTTATTGGGGGCTAGAGTACGATCACTTAAAAAGTCAAGGGTAAGTGCCTACCACTCTACGTTATCTACATATTCCTGCGGAGTTAGTGTCCTTATCCACAAGTCCCTATCCTTTTCCCTCCTGGATCTGTGCCTCGACCCCAATGGTCAATATGTTATCCTACATACTTTATGTGATGGCATTGACATGGTCATAGTCAGCCTGAACCTACCACTACCAGCAAGCTTAACCCCCCTTCGTAAAATCCAAGTGCTAATAGCTAAGTATACCACTACAAACATAATCCTGGCAGGGGACTTTAACATGGCCTCCTGCCCCAATGTAGATAGACTACCCCCGAGCCCAACGGCAGACTCGGGGCTGTCCCGCTGGGCTGAAGCATTTGGGCTACATGACGTATGGCGCTGGAAACCCCTACAACTGACAGTACAGGTGTCATTCAGCATCTTGTCTTTGTGACCAACTCTTTTTTGCCCAGGGTGATTTACATGTCTATTCTATCGCGTGGGATCTCAGATCATGCTCCTGTCCTCCTGCGCCTTAATACAGACTCGGCAGCGAGCATAGGGTTATGGAGACTATGTGGGTATTGGATTACAGATGAAAAGTAAGAGCCCCTGATGCTATCCAAATTAGAGGATTATTGGGCTGATCTGGGATGCCTTAAAGGCATATTCCAAGGGTAGATATCAGCATAATATAGCTAAAATTAGGAAACAATCTTGCATTCACTTATCTGAGGCAGAATCTCGGGCAGGAGCCCTTGAAGCTAGGTACTCTCAAGCTCCTGATCAAAACACAAACAATGACATGTTCACTATATACAGGGAGCTGGCTTTGCTGAGGGCTGAGTCCACTAAACGCTTCCTTCTTGCCCAGTCTCAACAGATATTTGAGCAGGAGGAGTGGCCTGGATGTCTCCTTGCCTGGCTGGCCATGGAAAAATTGGGGACAACCTGTATAGCTAACCTTAGGGCTGACGTGACGGCTCCCTTCTCTCTGATTCACAGCAAATTAATGAAAAATTTAGAAACTATTATGCCCACTTATATGACCCTAGAACTGCTTACTCGTTGTCAGAGCTGTCCGATTATCTCGACCAGGTTGACCTCCCAACGCTGACTGTGATTAGTTGGCCCTATCAACTTAAAGGAAGTAAAACCTGCCATAAACTCTTTGCAAACAGGTAAAACTCCTGGCCCAGATTGCCTTACATCTGAGTTCTACAAAACAAACATAGAAATGATTGCCTCCTGGTTAGAGTTGAGCGAACCCGGACTGTAAAGTTCGGGTCCATGCCGAACTTTGGGGTGTCCAGGACCCAGACCCGAACCCGGACTTTTCAAAAAAAGTCCGGGTTCGGGTCCGGGGTTCTGGTAATTTTAATAAAAGTTCTGAAAATTGCTGTAAAAAAGTCCTGGAAGGTCCTAGAGGTCTGCAAAAGGATGAAAAATGGGGGTAAGGGTAGGACAAGTGCCCTACAAAGAAATTGGGACAGGGAAATAACTAAAAGCATTTTTTTAAAAATATCAAAAATGGAGGTGGATTTGGACCATCTTCAAACTGTGTCTGAAAAGTATTAATTAACGGTAGAAGCCATATCACTGTTCTAAAATCATCTTCAAACTGTGTCAAAAAAGTATAAATAAGCAGGGAGAACCCCCATATCACTGTTCTGCAAACATCTGGAAACTGTTTAGAACACTTTACCTAAAACCGGGAGGAACCATATCCCTGTTCTGCAAACATCTGGAAACTGTTTAGAAAACTTTACCTAAAACCGGGAGGAACCATATCCCTGTTCTGCAAACATCTGGAAACTGTTTAGAACACTTTATCTAAAACCGGGAGGAACCATATACCTGTTCTGCAGTTTAGAACAGTTATATGGCTTCTACCGTTAATTAATACTTTTCAGACCCAGTTTGAAGATGGTCCACATCCACCTCCATTTTTGATTTTTTTATGTTTTTATTTTGTTAAAAATGCTTTTAGTTATTTCCCTGTCCCCATTTCTTTGTAGGGCACTTGTCCCACCCTTACCCCCATTTCCTTCCTTTTGCAGACCTCTAGGACTTTCCAGGACTTTTTTACAGCCATTTTTGTGCCTAAAAGTTTGGGTCCCCATTGATTTCAATGGGGTTCGGGGTCCGGGACAAAGTTCGGGTTCTGTCCGGACCCGAACCCGGACTTTGTCCTGAAGTTCGGCCGAAACCAGCAGAACTCGGACTTCCAGAAGTTCGCTCAACTCTACTCCTGGTACCTGGAAACCATTTCTAAAGCACTGGAGATACGCTCCCTACCCCCTTCCATGGCGGAGGCTATTATAGTTGTTATACCCAAACAGGGGAAGGACCCCGAGCTCTGAAAATCATATCACCTGATTTCTTTGTTCAACGTGTATGCAAAAATCCTAACTAAAATATTACCAAATCGGTTAAATTCGGTCATACTCTCACTCATACATGGCAACCAAACAGGTTTCATGCCTGGCAAGGGTACAGACATCAATATTCAGCGACTCCACACCAATATAGCTATATCTTGTGAAAAAAAATAACCATGCCGTGGTGGCCTCTCTAGACGCAGAGAAGGCCTTTGACTCTGTAGAATGGCCTTATCTATGGCAGGTGCTGAGTCGGTTTAGCTATTGAGCCTATGGCAATCCTTCTCCATAGATCAAAGGTAATAGGGGGCATACCGGTCGGACCCATATTGAAAAGGGTGTCACTCTATGCGGATGAGACCCTGCTCTACTTAAACAATGCTTCTAAATCTCTCACAATGGCCCTGAGCATTATAGATGGCTTTGGTAAATTCTCAGGAATTAAAATCAATTGGAGTAAATCTAGTGTACTTTCATTGAAAGGTTCAACCCCCCCAATCTGTCCTATACTGGCTCTCTGAAATGGGTGATCCAATTCCGATATCTGGGTATCTGGGTGCGAAACTACCTCTCCCATTATTTGACAGACAACTTATAACCTGTTTTTGAGGACTTAATACTGAAATGTCAGGTATGGAAATCCCTTCCCCTAACACCGGTTGGGAGGGTAGGCTTGTTGAAGATGACATTCCTCCCTAAATTCCTCTACATCTTTAGGAACACCCCAATGATTATTCCAGCTGCCTTTTTTCATAGGTTAGAAGGAGTTATTACATCGTTCATATGGGGGGTGGTGGGAATCCCTAGGATAGCAAAAAACAAGCTACAGCGTCCATTATCAGCTGGCGGATTAGTGTTACCATGCTTCAAAAAATACTATTGGGTGGCGGTGCTAGTGGCTGTCCGAGTCGCCCAGACTAGGTCCAACCCAGCAGTCAATC
Source organism: Glandirana rugosa (assembly GCA_018402905.1). NCBI lineage: Eukaryota > Metazoa > Chordata > Amphibia > Anura > Ranidae > Glandirana > Glandirana rugosa. The sequence goes on along the minus strand of BLSH010561389.1, from coordinate 227,922 downwards.
TTAAAGCTGCCATCATGGGTTCCTACTCTGCTCTCACAAATAGCGTCTATGGGGGGGAGGGCACAACCCACAGATCACAACACCAATGCGGACCACGATTCATGTATGGAGCCAAGTGGCAAAGGCCACATGTGTAGCTGACACGGTCTCACCCCACACCCCACTATGGGGTAATCCTAATCCTAAACTGAAACTCTTTTAAAAAATTCCAGATCCTAGTGTGTGGGCAAGATATGGGATAGCGAAGCTGAGCACTGGGATCAGTGCTGGAGTTGTCACAGTTTGTTCTCAACATTCCACTTTAACTTGGCTCTAGGCATCCCATACCACCCTAATCCTATCCAAGGTGTTACCCCTAATAAACAACAAAACAAAAGCATTTTAGACTGGTTTTCTGACTAACGTGTATCTGCTGTTGCCTGGCTGTGCAGACAAAGGGGAACTCAAAATACAGCAACCCCTAAGGGGGTAGCACTACACAGGCTACCCCCTTGCAATGAATGGGGGAGGTACCTTGCTGAGGGGGGGATACCTTGCTGAGGGGGGCTCTGGCAAAGCACCTTGTCCCCATGTTGATGGAATTTGAGGATAGCACTTGCTTTTTTTTGTTTTTTTACACTAGCCACTCTGTTTTTTACATTCACTTGTCAACTGGAAATTCCCAAGCTGACATTTGAATGTGCTGGACAGGAATGTGTCACTGATTGTTAGGACACTGGTGGGTACCAGCTCCCTAAAATAAACAAGAGGAAGCTGTCATATTAAGCAGTGGTAATAATTCCACTGCTAAATGTTTTACTTCACACTGAAGTTGGAGGTTCACTTGGCCAAAAAGCCATTCCTTCGGACATTCACACAGGAATCTCCTTCATATTAGTTCCTCTGCTGGTTGAATGTTCTCAGCCAATAGTGTTATGTTATTTTCTGTGTTGGTGAATGTAAACTCTCATGGTTCAATGTTCCTATTTCTATTTTTCTCTTAGGATTGAATATTAAAGAATGTTGCTTTTGCCTGCAAAAGGCTACAAGGAAACTATTACACACATATTACAAATATTACTTGGATATATTCACATGAATGTTGGGACATTTGCAAAGTATATTTTTTGATAAATAGACCATAAGGGTTTAAGATTAAGGCAAGGGTTAAGCTGGCCATAGATTATTTTTTTAAAGGTTTTGTGAAAGACATTAGTTCACACATTTTTTTTAACATACAAGTTCTCAGCACTTATTGGTGTAAGAAAGTTTAAAGATACTATAATGATAAAATATCATATATAATAACATACAGTATATATATATGCAATATCTTACAAAAGTGAGTACACCCCTCACATTTTAGTAAATATTTTATTATATCTTTTCATGTGACAATAATAAAGAAATGACACTTTGCTACAATGTAAAGTAGTGAGTGTACAGCTTGTATAACTGTGTAAATTTGCTGTTCCCTCAAAATAACTCAACACACAGCCATTGATGTCTAAACCGCTGGCAACAAAAGTGAGTACACCCCTAAGTGAAAATGTCCAAATTGGGCCCAATTAGTCAGTTTCCCTCCCTGAAGTCATGTGACTCGTTATAACATGTGTTACAAGGTCTCAGGTGTGAATAGGGAGCAGGTGTGTTAAATTTGGTGTTATCACTCTCACTCTCTCATACGTGTCACTGGAAGTTCAACATGGCACCTCATGGCAAAGAACTCTCTGAGGATCTGAAAAAAAGGTTTGTTGCTCTACGCAAAGATGGCCTAGGCTATGAGAAGATTGCCAAGACCCTGAAACTGAGCTGCAGCATGGTAGCCAAGACCATACAGTGGTTTAACAGGACAGGTTCCACTCAGAAAAGGCCTCGCCATGGTCGACCAAAGATGTTGCGTGCACGTGCTCAGTGTCATATCCAGAGGTTGTCTTTGGGGAAATAGATGCATGAGTGCTGCCAGCATTGCTGCAGAGGTTGAAGGGGTGGGGGTCAGCCTGTCAGTGCTCAGACCATACACCGCATTCTGCATCAAATTGGTTTTCATGGCTGTCGTCCCAGAAGGAATCCTCTTCTAAAGATGATGTACAAGAAAGCCCACAAACTGTTTGCTGAAGACAAGCAGACTGAGGAAATGAATTACTGGAACCATGTCCTGTGGTCTGATGAGACCAAGATAAACTTATTTGGTTCAGATGGTGTAAAGCGTGTGTGGCGACAACCAGGTGAGGAGTGCAAAGACAAGTGTGTCTTGCCCACAGTCAAGCATGGTGGTGGGAGTGTCATGTTCTGGGGCTGCATGAGTGCTGCCGGCACTGGGGGGCTACAGTTCATTGAGGGAACCATGAATGCCAACATATACTGTGACATACTGAAGCAGACCATGATCCCCTCCCTTCAGAGACTGGGCCGCAGGGCAGTATTCCAACATGATAACGACCCTAAACACATATCCAAGATGAACACTACCTTGCTAAAGAAGCTGAGGGTAAAGGTGATGGACTGACCAAGCATGTGTCTAGACCTAAACCCTATTGAGCATCTGTGGGGCATCCTCAAATGGAAGGTGGAGGAGTGCAAGGTCTCTAACATTCACCAGCTCTGAGTTGTTGTCATGGAGGAGTGGCAACCTGTGAAGCTCCATGCCCAAAAGGGTTAGGTTGGTGCTGGAAAATAATGGTGTCCACACAAAATATTGACACGTTTGGCCCAATTTTGACATTTTCAATTAGGGGTGTACTCACTTTTGTTACCAGTGGTTTAGACATTAATGTCTGTGTGTTGAGTTATTTTGAGGGGACCTCAAATTTACACTGTTATACAAGCTGTACATTCACTAATTTACATTGTAGCAAAGTGTCATTTCCTCAGTGTTGTCACATGAAAAGGTATGATAAAATATTTACAAAAAGGTGAGAGGTGTACTCACTTTTGTGAGATACTGTATATACTGTATATATATATATATATACAGTATATATGACTAGAGTTGAGCGAACCCGGACTGTAAAGTTCGGGTCCGTACCGAACTTTGGGGTGTCCGGGACCCGGACCCGGACCCGGACTTTTCAAAAAAAGTCCGGGTTCG
>BLSH010561389.1:198580-223044 GCA_018402905.1 Glandirana rugosa | reverse complement strand
AGAACAGTGATATGGGTACTTCCGGCTTATTTATACTTTTTTGACACAGTTTGAAGATGATTTTAGAACAGTTCTATGGCCTCTAATGTTAATTAATACTTTTCAGACCCATTTTGAAGATGATTTCCATTTTTGCATTTTTTATGTTTTTATTTTTTTAAAAATATTTAAAGTTATTTCCCTGTCCCCATTTCTTTGTAGGTCACTTGTCCCACCCTTACCCACATTTCCTTCCTTTTGCAGACCTCTAGGACCTTCCAGGACTATTTTACAGCACTTTTTGTACCTAAAAGTCTGGGTCTCCATTGATTTCAATGGGGTTCGGGGTCCGGGACAAAGTTCGGGTTCTGTCCGGACCCGAACCCGGACTTTGACCCGAAGTTCGGCCGAACCAGCAGAACCCGGACTTCTAGAAGTTCGCTCAACTCTATATATGACAAAAGTTTTTTGATGGCATCAAAACTCAAAGATAATTACAGTCAAGATAAAGATCACCAGTGCAAATAATGTACATTCTTTATACATTGTCTATATCAATATCTATTTTATAGCCAAAAATCAAGTTCCAAAAATCTGACTGAGGGAATGACTTTTCATTGGTTTATTACATTTTGTGTTTTGCCTTTAGAAATACTTTATATACATTTTTTGTAAGATATATGCAGACTGACAATGCAGACCTCTGAAATGCTAGTTATCTGGCAGTCTCAGGCATTAAGGCTGGATTCACACCTATGCATTTTTAGTGATTTTTGAATTTAGCAGATTTGCACTGCAGACAGTGTTCCATAGGAAACCATGTTAAATGGACTGCAGTGCAAATCTGTGCGAATCCAGCCTAATACTTTCCGAGCCATTGATTCTGAATAAGCATGCGCAAAGTCAGAACTCCTGACCTGCATACTTTTTCCAGGTCAAGGAATCAATCACGCCAGCATGACAACCAGGAAACTAGCAAAGTAAAAACAAAGTAAGCAACGGCAGCAAACCTATTTGTCTCTGTACAGTTATCCTTTAATGTGAACCCCATAAGTTAAAAAAGGCTCTATATGCAAATACTGTTTCATTTTAAATGCAGTGTGCGCAATGTTAGGACTATGGCATTTATGTAGAGAATAAGGTACTCTGTATGTGCCATAAATTTAGTTCTCACTGCTGTTTATAGTGCCTATCAAAGTAAACCTGTTGCCATGGCTACTTTACAAATTTCTTCTAGGCTAGAAAGTGCTCAGGAATGGAAGAAAGCAAAAAAGGCATATTGCTTTCCATAGTAGCCGATAAGCAGCACATTTCTATGAAAGAAGGTACCTTTTGGATATAATGCAACACGCTTTAACTCAGATTTTGACCCTAACTAAATACTCAACAAGGATGCACTTGTACTTTTTGCATATTGTGGCTGCTTCAATAGAAATATAAATGTGACTTAAACAGTCAATGCAACAACTTTGCAAGCTTTTCTCAGTTTAGCAATATATTATTATATATAAGGAAAATGAATTGCATTATCTTCTATTACAATTACAATTTACACCTTTTTTTTAAAGTAATCAATTCAATACTTCGCTCCACGGACCTCTTAGAAAGTGCAGTTGCCTTATACTTATACCAAATATATATGGTATAACTCTGAATAAAATAAACTATGTTGGTGTGGTGCTAGCGGTGTTATAAAATACCTCCCTCTATATTCACTATACCCTGTATCTGGTCACATACAAATATCCATAAACTATTATCATCTCCTCACTCAATAAAGTGCAGTAATCAATAAAATGCTAAAAATCTTGCAGCCAATACAATAGTCTGTAGTTATCCCCCAACTGAATGACTAAATGTAATAAAGTGCCATAACCAGTAAAGTGCAATAATTATTGCAATAAAAGTGCTATATATTCTGTGCAGAAAGTCTCTTGTGAAAATAAAAGTGCTTTAATAGACTGCAAAACAGTTTCTGTGTCTCCACTTGCTTTCTTTGACCAGTAGTGCTCCAGAATGCCTCACTCACCAGAGCTCCTTGACCCCCTATTCATAGTAAGTGGGTATTAAAGCGGGATGGAACTTCTGCTTTAAGCACTCCTCGCCCCCTTACATGCCGCATTTGGCATGTCATTTTTTTGGGGGGGGGTGTCCCCAGGTTTCAGAGAGACTTCCTGTCCCTCTTCCACCTTCCGCCTTGGGGCCACCTAGATGACTCCTCCTCTCCTCCTAGACGGCTCCTCCCTCCTGGCATTCTTCTGGGACACGTCACAGATCCCAGAAGATTGTCTGGCCACTAGGAATGCGCAGCGCGACTCGCACATGTGCATTGGGTGCCCGGCCGTGAAGCCGGGCTGGGTGCCCACACTAGGAATGGCAGGGCCTTCGGGAGGACCGGGAGACAGGTAAGTTACTGTTTATTAAAAGTCAGCAGCTACACTTTTTGTAGCTGCTGACTTTTAATAAACAGAAAAAGTGTGGAACTCCGCTTTAAGTTTAACCATGCAGTAGAGGGGATAACTAACGTTTATGGACATTTATAAATGAAGACGTGCTGGCCATTAGGGGGAGGAGTACACTTTACATAGAGACTATTGCATTGGCTGCAAGATTTATTGCACTTTATTGGTTATTGCACTTTATTTAGTGAGGGGATAGAAATAGTTTATGGACATTTGTTTGTGAAGAAGTACTGAATATAGTGAATATAGGGGCAGGTGTTTTATAACACTGCTAGTGCCACACCAATATAATTTATTTTACCTTTTTATGGAGCTTAGGGCATTCATAAAATAAATGTGAATATCCTCCCCAACTGATGCAAAAGATAATTCTCGCTTTACTAGGGGTCAATGTAATACCAACTACTTACCTTAAAGTTACCTGCACAGAGCAGCCCCGATCCTCCTCTTCTCGGGCCTCCTGGCCCCTCCTGCCTGCCATTACGAGTGCCTCCATAGCAAGCTGCTTGCTATCTGGGCACTCATGAATGCTCGCTATCGAGCTGGCTCTGTGTGTCCATAAGAAACATGGAGCATGGCTCTGGCCCACCCCCTGCTCCCTCCTCGTTGGCTGTGATTGAGAGCAATGGGAGCCAAAGAGGAGAGAAAGAGCCAATCAAGATAGGGCTCAGGTAAGTATTTAGGAGTGCTGGAAGGGAATATGCATAGAACGCATTAAGGTAAAAACCTTCTGCCTTTAAAACTACTTTAATGGCCACCACTGAATTTGCATTGGCAAGATTACATTGCCAATGGATTACATTGGCAAGAGTGACAGCAACATGACCAGCTAAAGACCAAAAAGGAGAACAGCTTCTGGGAAACAAATGGAATCAGCGTGGTGGAAGACTGTGAGACAGTGCATTAAGGTAGGTAATCTTCTGTATTACATCACCCCCTAGTAGAAAAACTGTCAGATTAATCCTATATATGTCCCCCTGGAAAAATGTGCTCTCTTTTTTTTTATGATGACTATTGTCGCTTGGAATGAAAGTGATGGAATATTAAAAAAAACTGACTTATCGTCTGAACAGGAATAGAGGGTACTTTTTCTATGAGAACAGTTGTTTATGTGACAGCTGGCCAAAGTAAAATTTCCTTTGCTGTAGAAGGATATCCTCTCACTTCATGTGATGTCTCCATGAAGGAAGTAAAGAAAAATCTCCCTTATGGAACAGAGAGCAAAAATATACTTTAAAAAAAGTTAGACGTGATCTCGTCTGAAGTGATGCTCTCTTTTTTTAGCAGAGATCATGATTATATATAGTTGGCTGCCATGAGATCTCCTGGAGCAGAGATTTCTACAGAGAGGATAAATATTTAATGCATTCTGTTACTTTTGCTTATATTCCAATGCAAAGAAACAACTTTGGTGAAAGAAAAAATGGTGAGAAAACTTAAAACTGATCTTATGCTAGGTGCTAAATTACCAGGGGGGGGTGGGCCCATCTATTAAGGGCGCATGGGCACCACCCCCTCTATCTAGCCACCCCCCCATGCTAAATGAATAAATTCATGCATAGCATGAATCTACCCATGGCCACCACGGCCACCCCCTAATTCATGCGGCCGGGGGGTTTCTTTGAAGTACCTGATTAGAGCCATAGGCTCTAACAGGCTTCAAAATAGAGTGTCTCGGAGAGCAAAGCATGGCGCTCTCAAAGCTCACTCACGTGTGTTAGAAAAGCAAATGAATATTTGCTTTTCTAACACTGAATGGCCTCTCCAGCAATTAGGAAGCATGGGTATGTTACCGGTTTCCGATTGGCGGAGAAGACAGGTGATCCTATTGGATGCCTTTCTTGGTCGATAGACACCGCTGCCCAGTTCCTAGATGGGTAAGTACGGGGCTGCTGTCCATGCCATGAGCCCCGCGGCATGCAGAGGGGAAGGATGCTATATACCCCTCTGCTGATGCTGTTTATGCCCCTCTGGTGATGCTGTATATACCCCTCTGGTCATACTGTATATACCCCTCTGGTCATGCTATATATACCCCTCTGGTGATGATATATATACCCCTCTGCTGATGCTGTATATACCCCTCTGGTCATGCTGTATATACCCCTCTGCAGATGCTGTATATACCCCTCTGCTGATGCTGTATATACCCCTCTGGTGATGCTGTATATACCCCACTGCTGATGCTGTGTATACCCCTCTGGTGATGCTGTATATACCCCTCTGCTGATGCTGCATATACCCCTCTGGTGGTGCTGTATATACCCCTATCTGGTGAATGCTGTATATACCCCTTTCTAGTGGATGCTATATATACCCCTATCTAGTGAATGCTGTATATACCCCTATCTGGTGAAGCTGTATATACCCCTATCTGTTGATGCTGTATATACCCTATCTGGCGATGCTGTATACCCTATCTGGCAATGATGTATACCCTATCTGGCAATGCTGTATACCCTATCTGGTGATGCTGGGCTGTATACTCCTGACACAATGGGTGGAATCTATCAGGGGTGGGGCTTATGAGAAGTGGGAGGGGGTCAAAAAGGAAGGGCAGGGTCTGGTGCCCCCATCCTAAAATTTCACCAGTTGCCACTATAAATTACTACATTTTCTATATAGCGTCCTTCTTGGTGCCAGGTTTTTCTGAATTTGATAACAAAGTCAAATGGAATGCAATGAACAAAATAGTAAATACGTTTTAGATATCCTAGGAGAGTTTGTTCATTTTTCTAATCATTAGTGGGGTCGATTCGATGTTTGTTTTCAACCACAGTAACAAGAAAACTCGAAGGGGCAGGATGGAAATTTTTCCTTGAATGTACAAATTTCTAACAGTGTGGTTTTCATTCAGTCAAGTCTATTCATTCTGAAATCGAATGTTAAAAGCAAATGAAATCTACTCATGAATGACATTTGCATGTACTGAGAATTTTCCTAAGAATTTTTGTACAAATTTTCATTCAAAGTTCTACTAGTGTATACCCAGCTTTAGTTATGATGTATTGGACTTACATTTTGTAAAGATCTCTATGAAGATATAGTGGTTATTTATGAATACACGGTTCACAGATACACTGTATGTTCACGTTAGTTTACATTCTTGTGTTACAGTTCATTGTTTATTTACTTGTGTAAATTACTCAACACACAGTCATTAATGTCTAAACTGCTGGCAACAAAAGTGAGTACACCCCTCAGTGAAAATGTCCAAATTGGGCCCAAAATGTCAATATATTGTGTGGCCACCATTATTTTCCAGCCATGCCTTAACCCTCTTGGGCAAGGAGTTCACCAGAGCTTCACAGGTTGCCACTGAGTCCTCTTCCACTCCTCCATGATAACATCACAGAGCTGGTGGATGTTAGAGACCTTGCGGTCCTCCACCTTCCGTTTGATGATGCCCCACAGATGCTCAACAGGGTTTGGGTCTAGAGACATGCTTGGCCAGTCCATTACATTTACCCTCAGCTTCTTTAGCAAGGCAGTGGTCTTCTTGGAGGTGTGTTTGGGGTCATTATCATGTTGGAATACTGCCCTGCAGCCCAGTCTCCGAGGGAGGGGATCATGCTCTGCTTCAGTATGTCACAGTACATGTTGGCATTCGTGGTTCCCTCAATGAACTGTAGCTCCCCAGTGCCGGCAACACTCATGTAGCCCCAGACCATGACACTACCACTACCATGCTTGACTGTAAGCAAGACAGACTTGTCTTTGTACTCCTCACCTGGTTGTCGCCATACATGCTTGACATTATCTGAACCAAATAAGATTATCTTGCTCTCATCAGACCACAGGACATGGTTCCAGTAATCCATGTCCTTAGTTTGCAGGTTTTCTTGTGCATCATCTTTAGAAGGGGCTTCCTTCTGGGACGACAGCCATGCAGACCAATTTGATGCAGTTTGCGGTATATGGTCTGAGCACTGACAGGCTGACCCCCCACCCCTTCAATCCAGCAGCAATGCTGGCAGCATTCATACGTCTATTTCCCAAAGACAACCTCTGGATATGATTCTGAGCACATGCACTCAACTTCTTTTGTTGGCCATGGCGAGGCCTGTTCTGAGAGGAACCTGTCCTGTTAAACCACTATATGGTCTTGGCCACATGATGCAGCACAGTTTTAGAGTCTTGGCAATCTTCTAATAGCCTAGGCCATCTTTATGTAGAGCAACAATTCTTTTTTCAGATCCTCAGAGAGTTCTTTGCCTGAGGTGCCATGTTGATCTTCCAGTGACCAGTATAAGAGAGTGAGAGCATTAACAGCAAATTTAACACACCTGCTCCCCATTCACACCTGAGACCTTGTAACACTAACGAATCACATGACACCAGGGAGAGAAAATAGCTAATTGGGTCCAATGTGGACATTTTCACTTAGGGGTGTACTCACTTTTGTTGTCAACGGTTTAGACATCAATTGCTGTGTGTTGAGTTATTTTGAGGGGACAGCAAATTTACACTGTTATACAAGTTGTAAATTCACTACTTTACATTGTAGCAAAGTGTAATTTCTTCAGTGTTGTCACATGAAAAGATATAATAAAATATTTACAAAAATATGAGGAATGTACTCACTTTTGTGAGTATAAGCAAAGTGTGTAGGAGCCTCTGCGCTACCAATAAGTAACCGGCTTTGTAAGCCCCACTTCTCTCCCAAGTGCTATGTATTCATAAAGAATAAATTCTAGATCAATAATAAACCGAGTGCTGCACTACTTAATGTGTTTACATCAAAACAAATATGGATAAATAGATAACAACTACGGATAAATAGATAATTGGGTAGCGCGCAGTCAGCATAAGTGAAAAAACAATAATTATAACCGTGTCAGTGAACCAATCATAACGTGCATGCGTGCAAAAACTTAAATATCATACATAAATGAATAAAATACAATATACAATATATGACATGGAAAAATGTGCCCGTGTAAACACACGTGTAAACTAAAATAATCCTAACTCATAAATATCACATTAGGTGACTAGTATTCAATAAATGAACCAAATATATATGGATGACTCAGAGCAGTCCCGCTTCTTTCCAAAAAGTGGCGTAGTGCATCAACGAAAAAATGTTCCAATCAACCAACAGTTCTTCAATAATTGCTGTTAATAAGTAGACAGTTCCACCTAATTCCAACCGATGGTATAGTGTATCAAACGTGCTCAAAATAAATCACAAACATGCCTTGGGTGATGCTAGTGGAGCCGATCTGGTGGCTAGCCTTGTACACCACCAGGGGGGCTAATGTGATGACGCTATCCACCCCGTGCTCTCAGAACTCTCACCTTAATAAGGCAATAAATGCGCCTTGTGATAGGAATCACATACACGTCTTCATTTAATACATCCTCCAAACTCCTCCTCCTTCTCCTTTTCAGTCACTGTAGGGTCCAATCAGTGTGCCGTGTAAACGTCCCCCTCACATAAGTGAATAGCGAAAGCACACTCCCATAGTGTAGCAGTATCCACTATATAACGTTTATTCTAATAGAAAAATTGGCTGCTTACATTTAAGATAAAAGAACGAATGTGTAAAACGAACGTATAAGAATGATCGTATAAAAACATCAGCGTTTCCGTCTCTCACTCTACTTCCGGTATCGGGGTCAGTTCCGGCCATGTCCTACGCGTTACGTCACGTCACGTGACTTCATCATATACATATATATATACATATAGAAAAGCCTGGGAACTTTCAGAGAAGTGTACCAATATCCTGAAAAACTCACTTTGGAACATAGATTGGAGTATTCGCCAAAATATAAAGCAATTTTGGGAGAAACATCATTTTAAAAAAATGAACCCACCCCAGTATGGTAAGTAGGAGCCTAAGCCATTGATTCCTTTTAGTGTGGAAGGAAGAAATGCAGGGTCCCACCTTGTTCTCAACAAATGTTGCCAAGGGGAGTTGCACCTCCATACCAGGGTATTTAAATGTCTGTGTAATTTGTAGTGGACAGGATTGGGGTAGGCATAGGGGTAGAAATACATCTATTGTAAATATGATTTTGACCAGTTGACTTTAAACCCAGAATATTGAGCAAACTGCTGAATAATATCTAAAGCAGCCGGCATACTGTAGGCAGGATCAGAGAGATATAATAACATGTCTGCATACAAAGATACCCGTTCTTCTAAAGCAGTATTTCACAACTCCAGTCCTCAAGCCGCCCCAACAGGTCATGTTTTCAGGCTCTCCATTATTTTACACAGGTGATTTGATAAGCTTCACTGTCTTAGTAATTACCACAGCCCTTTCATCTGATGGAAATCCTGAAAACATGACCTGTTGGGGCGCTTGAGTACTGGAGTTGAGAAACACTGTTCTAAACTACCATTTAGAAAACCTCCTTTTTAACCACTTCCGACCGCCTGCTGTCAAGTGACGGCGACAAAGTGGTTCGATATTGCGAATCGCCGTCACCTGACGGCGAGCACCGGAGTGAGTCTTGTGGCCGCGTGCGCAACCGCCGGAGGCGCTCACTGTGTAGTGGGGGAGCCAATCAGTGGTGGGGCGGACTTGATGTTCACCGGCCACCTGCGATCACTCTCCCACAGTGACAGAACAGGAGTCTGTGTATGATCTGTGTATGATCTCCATTCTGACAGGGGAGAGGAGTGTGATCCTCTGTTCCCTGTATATGGGAGCAGAGATCACTCTCCTCCCCCAGTCAGCCCAGACCCCACACAGTTAGAAACACATCCCAGGGAACACGCTTAACACTTTGATCGCCCCTAATGTTAACCCCTTCCCTGCCAGTGACATTTACCCAGTAATCAGTGCATTTTCATAGCACTGATCGCTGTATAAATGCCAATGGTCCCAAAAAAGTGTCAAAAGTGTCTGACACGTCCGCTGCAATGTCGCAGTCCCAATAAAAATCGCAGCTTGCCACCATTACTAGTAAAAAATAAAAAAAATTAAAAACCCCATAAATTAATTCTCATCGTTCATAAATGCGCCAACTTTTGTGCAAACCAATCAATATACGCCGATTGCAATTTTTTTACCAAAAATATGAGGAAGTATATATATATCGGCCAAAACTGATGAATAGAGAAAGAGAAGGGGATAGGTGGGTATGGCACTGCTAGAAGGATGAGGTTTGAAGGTATGAGATGTGCAAAAAATTGTTGAATTTTAAAAAAACGAAATAATGATGTAAAGTGCAACTGCTAAACAATCAGTAAATGTCCCAATGTGCCATATTAGATGAACAAAGTGCCGAGTGCCAGAAAAATATTTCCAGGTAAAAGAAAAATCTTGTAAGGTGCTGGGTATGCAACAAAAGTGCAAGTGCTATCCTTAAATCATAAAGTACTAGATCAAATGCAAGTGAGATAAGTCATAAAATGCCGTACCATGTAGGATGCTAATAATACAGCAAAGACAATATTCAAATCATAAAATACAATACCAAAAGTCAAATATGTATATCATAATGTGGTATTACACAACAAATAGTCCAGGTGTTAGTCCAATGATCCAAATGAAAGTATATAGGCTATCAACAGGCCAAACCAGAGATGAAAAAACAAGAATGAACAAAAAAGTCTAGGCTAGTGATCACAATAGCCACCACCGGGTGGAGCTGAAAAAATGGCTTCTAATACATTTCCTTCATATACTCCCGACTTATGTTCCTAACCCAGGGGTCCGCTGCATGCGGGTTTAAGCAATTATTCCCAGGATCCATTACATAGAAGCAAACGGAGATTCAAGTGAATTTTCAAATATAAAGTATCACCAGGAATAGTATACTTACTCACTATAATGGCTGGAGAAAACTGATGAATACATTTGTTTTTTTATATTTTCTTTTTGGATATGTATTATAGCAAAAAGTAAGAAATATTGGTTTTTTTTTCAAAATTATTGCTCTTTTTTGTTTATAGCCGTGATCAGAAGTGACACAGAGGTGATTAAATACCAACAAAAGAAAGCTCTATTTGTGGAAAAAAAGTACACAAATTTTGTTTGGGTACAACATTGCACACGACCGCGTGATTGTCAGTTAAAGCGACTCAGTGCCAAATCGCAAAAAGTGCTCTGGTCCTAAAGTGGGAAATCCTTCCGGGGCTGAAGTGGTTAAGGAGAGTGGAAACCCTGAGAAGTTCTGCTAGCGGTTCAATTGCCAAGAAAAACAATAGGGACAACAACGGACACCCCTGCCTAGTGCCCCTTTGGTTAGTGAAGGCATCAGATATGCAGCCATTTATCCTAACCCTTGGGCAGTGATTTTACCTTGAGAATATGCTTATAGAGGGACAATAGACCGGGAAGCACATACAGTATTCCTTATGCTCTAGATGCCACTCAATAGAAACATAGAAACATAAAAAAGTGACGGCAGAAAAAGACTGAGTAGTCCATCGAGTCTGCCCCTTTTTTTTTATTTTTTATATTTTTTTTTATATAATTTTTTTTTTACATTAACCTTGTTGTTTGACTATGGATTTATGTTTATCCCAAGCATGTTTAAAGCCATTTACTGTTGACTGTCTCACAACCTCTGTTGGTAGTTTATTCCAATCATCAACCACCCTTTCAGTAAAATAATACTTTCTAAGATTAGTTTTGAACTTCCCCCCAGTTAGTTTGAGGTCATGTCCCCGTGTTCTTGATTTTGGTTTCATATTGAAAAGACTGCCCTCCTGAACCTTATTCACCCCCTTGATGTATTTAAAGGTTTCAATCATGTCTCCCCTCTCCCTTCTTTCCTCCAGACTGTACATATTAAGTTCCTGATGTCGCTCTTGATATGTTTTATCCCCCAGACCTTTCACCATTTTTGTTACCCGTCTCTGAACTCGTTCTATATTATCAATATCTTTTTGTAAGTGTGGTCTCCAGAACTGGACACAGTATTCTAAGTGAGGTCTCACTAAAGATCTATATAGAGGAATCAGAACCTCCTTCCTCCTGCTGGTGATCCCTCTACTGATGGGTATACCATCCAAGCCTGGCGGTTTGTGCTTGACAAATTGCCTCAAGTTCACTCAAGCTCTTTGAGAGTAATTGGACCATCTAAATATTCTTTGTCCTTTGCCGAAAGAGACGGAAGAGTTATGGTACATAGGTACTCCTATAAAACCTCTGTGGTATAGTGTGCCAGAGAAGTGTACAGATCAATATAAAATTGCCAAAAATGAATCCATAATGCAAACAGTGGACTCCTGCATGTACCCAGTACCATTTAAAATCCTGGCAATGGTAAAAGGTTAATGAAACAGTCTATCATTTCTACCACCCTGTTCAAATATATGTGGTACAAAGGACAGTAATTTATTTTGTGCTTTCTTGGTAAGATCTGTAGAATATGATCATTCAGCATGTTTCCACTGTTGATATGTAGTGGTGGAAGGATCATAAACATATAGTCCCTCAAGGTCAGAGACTCTCTGAGACACTGGTCATATAAGAGCCCCGCAAAACTACTTTACACGCATCCCAACTAACCCCCTCTGAGACCTTCTGATCATTTTCCTGCCAGTATGACCTCATATCATCACTGCACTTGTATGCCACCTTGGAGTCAACGAATCAAAGTGGGCTCATACGCCAAGTGTGAAGACCTGATGGGGTGTAACTTGAAGTTTCAGTTACAAGGGAGCATGATTAGAGATAGCTTTAGGTAAATAACAGATTTTAACCACTTTCTTTAGAGGTTCAGGTTGTGTGAAACATATAACTAAGCGTGAAAGGGACTTGTGGGACTCCTCCTGAGGCTCATGGTGTTTCCAACTCCACACCTCTACCCAGCCATAGCTCTCTGGCCAGTCCCTCAGAATGGTGGTCACAGTACTAAAATCCCCATTCTATTAAGGGCCATAGAAATAACATTATTAAAGTCCCCAGCAATGAGGATGGTCCCCTTAGCTATGTGGAGTAATTTTGTAGTGCAGGACAGTAGACAATTAAGGTCAAATGGGGGTGGTATATAAACATTCACCAGAGCATAATATGTGTCAAGATGTTTTAAGAGCACAATGAGATAGCATCCATCTGGATCAGAAATCATTCAATCTGTGCCGCCACAGCTCTAGTGATCAGAATCAAAACTCCTCTGGAGTATGTAAAATACGTAGCATGAAATGCATGGGATATGGAAGGGCATTCCAAGGTCATAACCCGGGAACTGGTAAGGAATATCTCCCGCAGAAATATAATTAGAGACGTCACTGGACGTCCCGGCAAATGGTGCACATGTGTTTTCCACAATTTTGTGGGGCTCCTGTCTCCTTTGGGCTATACTCACTATTGGGGATACCTGCATTGGGCACTCTGACCTGGCTACTTGTGTGACAATTTGTCTTGGCATTGATATAATATCACCATACTTTTTCCATCCTTACCTTGTCGATAGCTTTTGGGTGCACCCACTATGTAGTAGAATTACATTTTTTGCCCATGGTCCATTTTGTAACCCACTGCTGCCTCCTTGTCCCCCTGAGCCCACCCCTGGGCTACTTTGGATGCTGCATGATCCACCACAACTGTTGCCCTGCTCTGCTGTATTGGGTCCTGAAGAAGCCAGTTGATTGGCGAAATGTAGACCTGGCATACCTGTTTATCGGAAGCATAAAGTCTTTACTTTGATACTAAGCTACTCCATACTGACCACAGTCTTCACATACCGGTACAATAACTTTGCAACAGCACTTACTGTATGGTGGTTAGGATGTTAAGCACTTGTTTTTATCAATTGATTTTAGTTTTGATTCAATAAAATGTTTACGTTTAGATATATACTGGTGTCGTCTCTCATGTTGAAGCCTTTAAAGTCCGACATTTAGTTCAGACCAGCATGTTTGCTGGCCGATACCTTTCTTTGCGCATTCCCTCCAGATGTGGCTTTTTTATCAAAATTTGCTTTTCTTCCTATAATTTGAGAATGGGATAGTAGGCCAGCTATGTGCGTTCCAAATATTAGAATGCACAGGCAATAATCCAAACAGTATGGTAGAGCAAATACACAGGTGAGCAACACCGTAGCAATATAACAATACAAAAACCTTAGAACCCAAAACCGCCCACCCAGCCTGACATAGATACAACATGCTGGCTTTTCTCCGGAGCCAAAATTAACATTAAGGGGGGTGTCCATAGGAGCCCCACAACAAACCATAGAAAACTGCCAACAGAGCAATGAAAAACAAACATATGGTGCACCGCAAGGTGCTGTTGATAGGAGCAGTAGGATGTGGTAGAACATGAGTTAGTCAATGCTCCATTATAATGGATCAAGAAGGCACAGTAGTAATAAGGGCCAACTGAAGAGATATGGCTTGCCAAGTGTGACAACAAGATAAAGCATTATACGTAGAAGTAAGTAGTGTGAATGAAGCAACAGAATGTTCAGTTCACGCTATCCAACCGGTCAGAGTCTTCTTCTGGAGTAGTTTAAGCACTGAGAATGAGGTCATTTGCTTCTGGATGGCAGCAGAGAAGTCAAGAAAAAAATGGAGATTTGGTTTCCATTGAAGTACAACTCATATAGTTTATGAGTTGCATGCAGGCTGGCTTCCTTATTTGGAAATGCGAAACCTTTATCGACATGGGGTGAGGAGGAGCGTGAGAAGGCAAAGGGTGAGAGGGTACACAATGGGCCCTTTCAATAGCAAACAGGGGAGAAAGCGTGCCAGAGCTCATGTTGGTTTTGATCCAATTTTCCATTAAGCGCTCTGGTTCCTTGCCCTCAGTACCCTCAGGAAATCTAGTGAAACATAAATTATTACACCAGAGAAGATCCTCCAGATCACTTAATTTAGAGGAATGATCAGAAAGATGTTGTTGAGCAGTGCGGACATCAGCCTGCAGAGGGTGAAGCGTATCTTGAGCATCACTAATCCTTTGTTCTGCAGCGGTCACTCTAGTGAGGATTTTTTGCATATTATGTTGTGGAATGGACAGGTCCACGTTAACAGAATCAAGCTAAGAAGTTAATGCAGACTAACAGTCATGTATAGACTCCATTACATACTTTAGTTAATTCAGCTTCCTCAGGTACAGATTCAGAGACTGCATCAGTGGTAATGTGAGATTCTGAATAAGTGCCCATTGTATCATGGCTGTCTTCCTCCCCCCACTCCCTCTCCACACTAGCAGGGCTCAGATGGTTAGAAGCCATAGGTAATAAGGGTGTCCGAGAAGCCAGAGATGAAAGGGGGACCAAGAAGTGCTCCCTGATGGGTGTTAGGGTATTTATTTTTAAAATTAGAGCCAGCAGGGGTTGTTTTTTTTTGGATACACTAGACTCAGAGACACTCACCGCATCCTTCTTGTTTTTTTCCTGCTAAGGCAGAGCACCATGCACTGTTGGGCCACCACCACCATCTTGGGAGCTCCGGGGGGGGGCAACGACAGCCGATGCCCAGTGGATTTCGATGCATACTGCCCAATCTTCACCATTCTGAGGGTTGCAGGAGAGATGCTGGAGCTGAAATCACCTGCTGTACCGGAAGGAATCAGTCCAAAAGGCAGCAGCGCCAGCAAAGCTCGACTGTGAAGCTGTTCAAATGTTTGTGGTCTGATATGCCCCCCTGTCTAACAGTTTTGTTAAAAAAATAGGGTTTTGTTTGCACACATTTGCAAATATGTTTTTAACATAAACTGTTAGGGTCAATTTGGTTGGTTTGCAAGCTGGCTGGTAAGTGTGCTGGGAAATCTCATTTGTTTGTTTGAGATATGCATTGCCCTTTCATTTGCACTTTGCTGCAAAGGCCAGTTATAGGTTGGGTTGGTTGCCACTTTTTTGTACAGTTAGTAGGGGGCGAGAAGATGGTGGTTGGGCCACCCCACTTCAAGCCAGGGCATGTCTGCCTTTGCTTTCACAGAATGGCTATGCGTTGCAGCATGTCAAGGAAGTGGTTCAGTGGCTCACAAAGCCTTGCTTTTCTTCCACCTCTTAGGCAAAGAGCAGTCAGTTTTCTACAACTGCTCTAAATGCACCCTCTTCTTCATCCACCTTCTCTTCTGCTTATCATGTCATAGCACCACAAGCTGGCTTGTTGGTGAACAAGGTCTTAGTTCTATAGCAGCGAGGATCTGCTCCATGCAGATTCTTATCAGCAGAGATTATACATTGTGTGTGCAGTGTCCAGTTCCCGACCGCGCGCCGTGTTTTTACGGCGGCAGTCGGGGAGCCCTGCGCGAATCGCAGTAAATAAGCGGCGATCTGCAATCAGCCACCAGAGGGCGCACACCCGCTGCACTCCTGGGGAGTGTGCCCGCGGCTCGGGCGGACCCGATGTCCGCCGGCGAGCCGCGATGAGCGGCTACAGGGAAAGAATGGGAGAACCGCCGATGTAAACACGGCGGTTCCCCGCTCTGTCGGTGGGGTATGAGAGATCTACTGACCCCTGTCACTGGGATCAGTTAGATCTCTCATGCCCATGTTAGCCCAACCCCCCCACAGTAAGAACACACCCAGGGAACACAGTTAACCCCTAGCTCTCCCCCCAGGTTAACCCCTTCACTGCCAATGACATTTATACAGTAATCAGTGGACATTTAAATTTCTGATCGCTAAATAAATGTCATTGGTCCCAAAAAAGTGTCAAAAATGTCCGACATGTATGCCCCAATATGGCATTACCGCTAAAAATCACAGATCGCCGCCATTACTAGTAAAAAATGAAAAAAAACCAAAACCCAGAAATGAATTCTCCCCATCCGTAAACGCGGCCACTTTTGCTCAAACCAATCAATAAACGCCGATTGCAATTTTTTTTATCGCAAATATGAGGAATTATATAAATCGGCCAAAAACGGTGAAAAAAAATGTTTTTTTATATTTTTTTTTGGATTTGAATTTTAGCAAAAAGTAAGAAATTTGTTTTTTTTGCAAAATGGTCGCTCTTCTTTTGTTTATAGCGGCGATAAGAAATGACTCAGAGGCGATCAAATACCACCAAAAGAAAGCTCTATTTGTGGGAAAAAAAGGACGCAAATTTTGTTTGAGTGCAACGTTGCACGACCGTGCAATTGTCAGTTAAAGCAACGCAGCGCCGAATCGCAAAAAGTGCTCTGGCCCTAAAGCTGCAAAACCTTCCGGTTGGTAAAATTTCCACAATGTAAGTGGTCAGAGCCATTGGCCCTGAAAGCAAACCATCTGTGCCAAGGTCAAAAAAGCTGACCACATGTAACCACTCCTGTGAAAAATGACATGTGATCAGTGACAGCTCTGGCCATTGATTTTCCCCCAGTAAACACCCGTGCCCCTCATTCCTCAGACATTAAGACTACATACTATTACTATGTTGTGCCGCGGTCCAGACTGGTTTAGCGCCGACGGACACGTGACGTCACCCCGCTCCATGCAGGATGACGCAGCGCGCCGCATGTTCGGGGGGCCCTCCTCCCGACCCGCCCCTGGATGGAGCTTTAGCTTTTGAGTAACGGCGAGTCCTAGGTGCGGTGTCCCCGCCTAATTTTCTTTTAAATACGCCACTACCAGCCCCTGCAAATCAACTGGCATTTTGGAGAGGGGATGAAACATGTAGGTTTGCTGGTAAGGCATTCTCCTGTTTGATCTTATGTACAAGCTGTTTTTGATATACTTACTATGCAATGGACCTTACCCCTCTCCCTTCCTCTCCCTCCCCTTACTTTACAGAATGTGCACCTCCCTGCAGTTGCGGACGTTGTTTTTGCCACGTTACACTCAGCATTCTCATTATTGGCAGGTATGTCTTTGCACATTGTTTGGACTTCAACCTTCACCAGCCTTCATATCTACTTTGGGAATATCCCAGGCTATTAAATAGTTGATGTTGTAATGGTGTTGGGCTGTATCTGTTATATATCCGTAGATATACACATTTTTCGTATATATATTTTATACATACAGTATTTGCCGGCGTATAAGACGACTGGGCGTATAAAACGACCCCCTACTTTTCCTGTTAAAATATAGGGTTTGGGTTATACTCACCGTATAAGACTACCCCTCTTCCGCGATCTCAACGCGGCTTGTAAGGAGACTTCTATCATAGAAGTCAATGCAAGTCATGCTGAGATCGCCCTGAAAATAGTGCAGTAAGCGGCGCGACTTGCCAGGGCGAAGCAAGTCGCCCCGCTCGAGGCGATCTCAGCGCGGCTTGTGAGGAGACCTCTATCATAGAAGTCAATGTAAGCCGCGCTGAGATCGCCCTGAAAATAGTGCAGGAACCATTTTCTAAGTCAGAGTGAAGCGATTCGCTCCTATTAGAACGGTTCCATTGCACAGCATTGAGACGACTTGTCAGGCGACTCAAGTCAAGAAGGGCCTCATCCCCACAACCCTTGCCGGTGTTTGTGGGGGTCTGCAGGCAGAGGGCTCATTGGAATCTGGAAGCCCACTTTAATAAGGAGGCCCCCAGATCCCAACCCCCCCCCATGTGAATAGTTATGGGGTACATTGTACCCCTACCCATTCACCAAAAAAGGAGTAAAGTGTTAAAAAAAAACAAGTGGCAGTTTTTGACAAGCCCTTTATTGTGTAAAATAGCTCTTCTTCTTTCTTCTTTCTTCCTCCATCTTCTTCTGGTCTTCTGCTTCTTCTTTTGGTCTTCTTGCTTCCTCTCTTACTCTTCAGTCTCCATCTACTTCTTCCTTCTTCTTTCACTGCCGCCGCTCTCCTGCTGTGGCAGCTGTGCCATCCACTCCAGAGGCGTATCCCAGAATGGGCAGTCTTGACATTTCTTTCATAAGAATGGGCGGGACCACCCAGAGAGGTAAATGGGTGACCCACTCCCTCTGACGACGAATGACGGGGTCACTCGTTTACATCACTGAGTGGCCCTGCCCATACCTATAAAATAACTGTTAGACTGCTGACCGCCCATTCTGGGACACGCCTCCGGACAGCACAGTTGTGACAGCGGGCGTGGGCGCGGTGAAACAAGGAAGAAGACGAAGCTGAAGAGACGAAGCAAGAAGACCAAAAAAAGAAGCAGAAGACCAGAAGAAGAACCGGGGCAGAAGAACATGGAGGAAGAAAGAAGGGGATTCCAGATTCCGATTAGCCCCCCCGCCCACAGACCCCCACAACCACCGGCAAGGGTTGTGGGGATGAGGCCCTTCTCCCCATCAACATGGGGACAAGGTGCTTTGGGGCAACCTCAAAGCATCCTCTCCATGTTGAGGGCACATGGCCTGGTATGGTTCAGAGGTGGGCCACTCACTCGTCCCCACCCCCTCCTGCCATGCCAGGGCTGCGTACTCGAATAAGGGCCTGGTTTGGATTTTGGGGGGGACCCCACACCATTTTTTTTAAATTTGATACTGGGTTCCCCTTAAAATCCATACCAGACCTGAAGGGCCTGGTTTGGATTTTGGGGGGCCCCCACGCAATTTTTTTTTAATTTTGGCGCAGGGTTCCCCTTAAAATTCATACCACACCTGAAGGGCCTGGTTTGCATTTTGGGGAGCCCCATGTAATTTTTTTTAAATAATTGGCACGGGGTTCCCCTTAAAATCCATAACAGACCTGAAGGGCCTGGTATGGACTTTGGGGGGACCAATACACATTTTTTTTTATTATGGGCGGGGTTCCCCTTAAAATACATATCAGACCTGAAGGGTCTGTTACAGACTTTGGGGGGACCCTACGCATTTTTTTTTAATTTTGGGGCGGGCCCTGCTGTTGTAAATTATTTAAAAAATTGTGATGACATGCACCAGTCAAACAGGTGCTGAAAAATTGGGCCTTGGGTGTTGACAGTGCCAGAACACTGTAACCCCTTGCAGTTACTCTTGTTGGGTGCAGGAGTGGGTCCTGCTGTTGTAAATTATTTTAAAAATTGTGATGACATGCCCCAGTCAAACAGGTGCTGAAAAATTGGGCCTTGAATGTTGACAGTGCCAGAGCACTGTAACCCCTTGCAGTTACTCTTGTTGGGTGCAGGAGTGGGCCCTGCTGTTGTAAATTATTTTAAAAATTGTGATGACATGCCCCAGTCAAACAGGTGCTGAAAAATTGGGCCTTGGGTATTGACAGTGCCAGAACACTGTAACTTCTTGCAGTTACTCTTGTTGGGTGCAGGAATGGGCCCTGCTGTTGTAAATTAGTTTAAAATTGTAATGACATGCCCCAGTCAGACAGGTGCTTAAATACTGGGCCTTAGGTGTTGGCGGTGGCAGAACACTGTAGCCCCTTGCAGTTACTCTTATTGGGTGCAGGAACGGTCCCTACTGTTGTAAATTAGTTTAAAAATTGTTATGGCATGCCCCTGTAAACTAGGTGCTGAAAAATTGGGCCTTAGGTGTTGGTGGTGCCCTAAATATAAAACATCATTCTGGATTGTGGACAGGAGGAATAGGAGCAGTAGCAGTCTTAAAGGGGTCCCAGATCCCTAGCAAATTTAATCAGTTGCATCAGCATTAGGGGCTTAATAACTGCTGATCCAGGACTGATTCATTTTTATAAAAGTGAGCCTATCAACTGAGTCTGTGGACAGGCACACTCTTTGATTGGAAACAAACCCTCCAGCAGCACTGAATGTCCGTTCAGAAAGCACGCTGGATGCAGGACAGGCCAGTAACTCAATTTCTTAATCAGCAAGTTCCCCGGCCAGTGATCCATCCTCAAGACCCAGTAACTCAGTGGATGCTCAGTTGGAAAGGTCTCCAAGTCTGCTCTTGTCCCTATATATTTCTGCACCATATAATGCAGATGCTGATGATGGTTGCTTGAGCCTATCTGGCCTTGGCGCTGAGGACTGAAAATGTTTTAAAAGGAATCGGTCAGCCGGCCACCTTCTCCACCGCTCTGCCTCTGAATGACCGAAGCTTCAGAAACATGTTGTCCAGCACCAGGACATGGTAGCCCCCCAGGGTTTGGAAAGGCGTTGCACAAACTTTTCTTCAAGGTATCCTGAAGATGTTTCATCCTCTGCTCCTTCTGCGCAGGCAGGATGAGCTCTGCAACTTTACCCTTATAAGGTGGTTCAAGAAGGGTTGCCAGCCAGTAGTGATTCCTCTCCTTGATACCACGAATCCTAGGGTCTTTTAGCAGGCTTTTCAGAATCAGAGAGCCCATGCAGCGTAAGTTTGAGGAGGCATGAGTGTCCTCTGGGTCACTGAGGATGACATTATCAGTAACTACCTCCTCCCAGCCACGTACAACTCCTTGGGTTTCTGGGGACTGAAAACCATGATCCCTTGAAGACTGCTGCGTGTTATACTCCACATCCATGCTGACACATTAATCCTCCTCCTCCTGTGTGTTTGGCGGCTCTGCAGGAATGCTCTCTGCATAAAGGGGGCCTTGAGAGGAAAGAAAGTCCTCCTTTTCCTCCCGCTGTTCTGCCTCAAGTGCCCTGTCCATGATTCCACAAAGCATGTGCTCCAGAAGGAATATTATAGGGACAGTGTCACTGATGCATGCATTTTCGCTGCTCACCATCCTTGTGGCCTCCTCAAATGGTGACAGGACAGTGCATGCATCCTTGATCAGTAGCCACTGACGTGGCGAAAAGGAGGCAAGCTCCCCTGAGCCTGTCCTGGTGCCATGCTCATAGAGGTACTCATTGATGGCCCTCTGCTGTGCGTGCAGCCACTGCAGCATTGCCATGTTGAGCTCCACCTGGTGGGCATGTCACAAATGAGGCGGTTGGTGGGCAGGTTGAATCCCCCATGAATGTCAGCCAGCCGGGCACTGGCATTGCATGAACACCAGAATTGACCACAGACTTTTCTGGTCTGCCTCAGGATATCTGGTACCTGGTCAAGAAATGCTGCACCACCAAATTGAAGATGTGTGCCAAGCATGGAACATGTGTCAAGTGTCCCTGTCAGAGGGCATAGAGAAGGTTGGTGCCATTGTCACATACAACCATTCCTGGCTCAGGCTGCCATGGCATCCACCACCTCTGAGCCTGCCCCCGCAGAGCTGACAGAATCTCTTCCCCAGTGTGGCTCCTGTCCCAAAGACAGACTAACTCAAGCACCGCATTACATCTTTTAACCTGACTGCTTGCGTAGCCCCTTGAAGACTTAGGGAGCGCTGCAGGCTCAGAGGACAATTCTGCAGAAGAGGCCACAGAGGTAGAAGAAGAGGAGGGGGTGGAGAAGGTGGATGTGGCAAAATCATCACCAGCTTTTTGTAGGCGTGGTGGCGAAACTAGCTCCAACACTGAACCCTGTCCTGCATCCTTCCCAGCTGCCAGTTACCCAGTGTGCCGTGAAGGAAAGGTAACATCCCTGACCGTGCCTGTTGGACCATGAGTCAGTGGTAATATGAACCCTGCTGCTGACCGCCCTGTCCAACGAGGCCAAAACTTTGCCTTCCACATGACGGTAGAGAGCTGGAATGGCCTTACGTGAAAATACATTTCTTTTGGGAACCTGCCACTGTGGGACAGCACATTCCACAAATTCACGAAAGGGCGCAGAGTCTACCAGCTGAAGAGGCAGCAGTTGGACTGCTAGCAATTTGGCCAAGCAAGCATTAAGACGCTGAGCATGTGGACGGCTGGGATAGTATTTTTTTACGGTTCAGCAACTGGGGTAGGCATATTTGCCTGGTGAATTCACCTGGTGGTGTACTGCTAGCAGATTGGCTGCAAGTACTTGTGGCACACATTGCTAGACCTTCATTCCTCTCAGTGCAGATTTTGGAGAGGACTGGAGTTATAGAAGGGGTTGAGATCCCAGGTGAGGAGGAGCAAGGCAAAGTCCGCCTTGTTTTCTGGTATGGGTTTTTCAGGTGCTGTTGCCAATGGACTGCATGGATGGTCATTATATGTCTTGTCAAGACAGTAGTGCCCAAGTGCCTGGAGTTCTGGCCGTGCTTGACCTGCTTCAGGCATATGTGTCTGACAAGTGTTGAAAAATGCCCACACCAGAGAACTTTTGAAAGTCTGTGGGGAGCCAGCAGTGCCCTGCACCTGTGGAGCTCTGTGGTCTGATGCAATTGGGTGGCTGCCCTTAAGCTGGCCCCTGGAGGACATGCTGCCTTGTTGGAGTTGTGCCTCCTCCTCCTCTTCATTTTCCTCCTCTCTTCTCTCAGACACCCAAGTACAGTCTGTGTCCTCATCATCCCCTCCCTCCTCATCACTGTAGCAAACTTGGCAGTATGCTGCAGCTGGGGGAACGTGATTGCTAGTTTCTTGTGCTTCTGCGGCACCCCCTGTCTCTAGGCTCATGCTACTCCCTTCCTCAACCTGGGAACCAACATTAGAGCCTTCAAATTGCTGTGCATCCTCCATTAGTATGTAACCTACACTATGGTTAAATAATTCTGGTGACTCCTCCATGCATGACGGTGGGGCTACAGAATCAGTAACTGTGGACAAGGATCCAGTGGAATAGGCCGCTTTGCCAGCTGCGTTGGAAAGCAAACTTGTATGAGCCTGGGTGACAGAGGATGAGGAGGGTGAGGACGGCTTAGTTATCCACTCCACCAACTCTTCTGCATGTTGTGGCTGAATAGCACGGTCAACAGCAGAAGAAAAGGACCAGCGTGACCCATCTGCAGAAGATGCACCATGTCAGCCACCACCACTTTTCACTGAAGACACAGAGGCTGCTTGCCCTCTTTTAGTGGCCTGGGAGCGCCTGCCTCTCCTTTGTAGCCTTCCTGACATGATGGGGATTTTTTTTAACACCGCACTACACTGTATTACATATTGTACATCCCTGAATGCACTGATATATAGTGTACACTCAATACACTGTGTGTGTGTGTGTGTATATATATATATATATATTAGACTGTATATATTTTAATACACCACGTCAAATGTACTATATACCATACGTACAACCCCAAATGCACAGATATATAGCGTACACTCAATACGCTGTATGTATATATATACTAGACTGTATATATTTTAAGACACCATGTCAAGTAGTGTACTATATACCATACACCCCCGAATGCACTGATATATAGTGTACACTCAATACACTGTGTGTATATATATACTGGACTGTATATATTTTAATACACCACGTCAAGTGTACTGTATACCGTATGTACACCCTCGAATGCACTGATATATAATGTGCACTCAATACACTGTGTGTATATAAATACTAGACTGTATATATTTTAAGAAACCACATCAAGTACTGTACTATATACCGTACACACCCAAATGCACTGATATATAGTGTACACTCAATGCACTGTGTGTGTATATATATATATATATATATATATATACTAGACTATATATATTATAATACACCACATCAAGTGTACTATATACCGTACGTACACCCCCAAATGCACTGATATATAATGCACACTCAATACGCTGTGTGTATATATATATATATACTAGTCTGTATATATTTTAGGACACCACATCAAGTATACGTAAATATACCGTACGTACACCCACAAATGCACTGATATACAGTTGCAAGAAAAAGTATGTGAACCCTTTGGAATGATATGGATTTCTGCACAAATTGGTCATAAAATGTGATCTGATCTTCATCTAAGTCACAACAATAGACAATCACAGTCTGCTTAAACTAATAACACACAAAGAATTAAATGTTACCATGTTTTTATTGAACACACCATGTGAACATTCACAGTGCAAGTGGAAAAAGTATGTGAACCCCTAGACTAATGTCATCTCCAAGAGCTAATTGGAGTGAGGTGTCAGCCAACTGGAGTCCAATCAATGAGATGAGATTGGAGGTGTTGGTTACAGCTGCCCTGCCCTATAAAAAACACACACCAGTTCTGGGTTTGCTTTTCACAAGAAGCATTGCATGATTTGAATGATGCCTCGCACAAAAGAGCTCTCAGAAGACCTACGATTAAGAATTGTTGACTTGCATAAAGCTGGAAAGGGTTGTAAAAGTATCTCCAAAAGCCTTGCTGTTCATCAGTCCATGGTAAGACAAATTGTCTATAAATGGAGAAAGTTCAGCACTGCTGCTACTCTCCCTAGGAGTGGCCGTCCTGTAGGTTAGAGTAGAGTAACTAACCTGAGGTCAACCGACTGTGGAGTGAGGTTAATCGAGAACCTCTACTGTAATCAGATCCCCAAGTGTATGA
>BLSH010561389.1:162683-188133 GCA_018402905.1 Glandirana rugosa | reverse complement strand
ACTCACACAGCCATTCATATACTTCTTTTTTTGAATAGGCCTCAATACAAAAAAAAACCATGTTACCAGGCTACCTCCTCCTACTCCTCTACCACCGCCACTTCCACCTACACTGCCACGGTCACGGCCTAGTCAACCTCTAGGCTCCTACTCCACATCCACCCCCCTTCCCGTTTTTTTACTTGATTTTAATTTATTTTCCCTATCCCCATTTATTTGTAGGGCACTTGCCCTAGTTTGAAGATGATTTTAGAACAGTTATATGGCTTCTACCATTAATTAATACTTTTCAGACACAGTTTGAAGATGATCCACATTCACCTCCATTTTTGCTTTTTTTATGTTTTTATTTTTTAAAAAATATTTACAGTTATTTCCCTGTCCCCATTTTTTTGTAGGGCACTTGCCCTACCCTTACCCCCATCTTACTTCCTTTTGCAGCCCTCTAGGGCTTTCCAGGACTTTGTTACAGCCATTTTTGTGCATAAAAGTTCGGGTCCCCATTGATTTCAATGGGGTTCGTTGTCCGTGCGATCGTTCGGGTTCCGTCCGGACCCGGACCCGGACTTTGTCCCGAAGTTCGGACGGACCAGCAGAACCCGAACTTCCAGAGGTTCGCTCAACTCTAGTGATTACTAATCTGTCACTACACTAGCTAACACTGATCTGCCTGCCCGCCACTACTAGCTAAGCTCGCTGTCTCTCTCTATCTCTCTCCTACACTGTCGTATCCCACACTACATAGAGCTGCTGCACAAGCGGCTTTATATAGTGTGGGGCGTGGATTGAGGCTGCTGAGCAGCGATTGGCTAAAGGCACCCAGCCTTTAGACAATCATATCTCATACAGCAGAGCGCTCTGTGATTGGCCAAAGCATTCAGGTCATGTCCATGCCTTGGCCAATCAGCGGGCGGCATTTCTCCGTCATTGGAATGCATTATGGGGCACTCGAAGTTCCTGCGAATGCCCCATAATGTTCTAACTTAAACAAACAGGCGAATGGGATTTGTTCAAGTCCAACGTAAGTTTGACTCCAACAGCCAGCCCATCCCTATTAGGGACAAGCCAGTGGATGTGTGTGACAATGGCACCAACACAGTGGCTCCCTTTCAGTAGGGAAAGTTCACACATGATGTCCTTAACCTGGTGGTGCAGTGGTTCCTGGTTAGGTACCCACTTTTTGCAGTCATACCCTGTGAGTGTTCGCATAGTCAAAATGCAGTGGCATCACAAGCTGCCTCCCGGCTGCTTGATATGCAATATACTTACAAGCTGGTACTCACCATTGGCCTTGTTGCTGTGGCTGCAAAATCAGTAGGCCATCAACAATTATCTTCAAAGTGAAAACCCCATGGATATTGGGTGTCTATTGGATGTCGAGGCTCGACCACCTTCCCGATACATGCTGGAGCTTCTGACTTTCCCTGCAACCAGTGTGTTGTCTGAGACGGTCTTCACCACAGCAGTAGGCTGTTTATTTTTTTTAGAGAGACAAATCCACCTGTTCCCAAAACTGTGGACTAGCTCACTTTTTTTCCAGTGTTTTTTTAGTATATTCAAAACGGTACAAAGAAGCAGAATCTTGGGGGTCCACCAGAATTTGCCAATGGAGATCTCTGTCTGCCACAACAAATATGAAGCCAATTAGTGGTCTTTTTAGCCAGGTGACAACAAGTATCTGCCACCTCATCCCTAATCAATATATGCGTATAGCAGGAATTTGTGGGATTATAACGGTGATAAACAATGATAAACACTTAAATATAAAACATATAAATTTTATTTGTACACATTAAAACCCAACCAATTAAAGGAATAGATGTATCCAGTTAGTAGAACATCTTTACAAAGGATGGTCGTAAAATAGTGTGTTGT
The DNA here is from genome assembly GCA_018402905.1 of Glandirana rugosa. Classification (NCBI taxonomy): domain Eukaryota; kingdom Metazoa; phylum Chordata; class Amphibia; order Anura; family Ranidae; genus Glandirana; species Glandirana rugosa. The sequence continues at coordinate 186,258 of BLSH010561389.1, read as the reverse complement.
CCCAACATGTTTCGACAAAAGTGGCTTCCTCAGGGAAATCACGGACCACCAATTAATTACAAAACAATATGAAAATCAGAATAATATCAGTAAGTACAAAATAATCACATATTATTTATATATTTACACAATAGTTTATTTAATTATCAATTGCTCCATCCAGTCATGTCCATACATACTCACTTAAGCAAAAACGAAGACCCAAAAGCTTGTGCATGCCAAACAGGAGAAGGGTGCCGTGCGGTCACAGGGGACACAAAGTCCAGGCTAAAAAATGGGAAACAACCCATATACAGTATCTTACAAAAGTGAGTAAACCCCTCACATTTTAGTAAATATTTTATTATATCTTTGCATGTGACAACACTGAAGAAATTACACTTTGCTACAATGTAAAGTAGTGAGTGTACAGCTTGTATAACAGTGTACATTTGCTGTCCCCTCAAAATAAATCAACACACGGCCATGAATGTCTAAACTGCTGACAACAAAAGTGAATATACCCCTAAGTGAATATGTCCAAATTGGGCCCAAAGTGTCAATATTTTGTGTGGTCACTCATATTTTGAAGCACTGCCTTAACCCTCTTGGGCATGGAGTTCACCAGAGCCTCACAAGTTACCACTGGAGTCCTCTTCTACTCCTTCATGATTGCATCATGGAGCTGGTGGATGTTAGAGACCTTGCACTCCTCCACCTTCCATTTGAGGATGCCCCACAGATGCTCAATATGGTTTAGGTCTGGATACATGCTTGGCCAGTCCATCACCTTTACCCTCAGCTTCTTTAGCAAGGCAGTGGTTGTCTTGAAGGTGTGTTTGGGGCCATTATCATGTTGGAATACTGCCCTGCGGCCCAGTCTCCGAAGAAGGGGATTATGCTCTGCTTCGGTATGTCACAATACATGTTGGCATTCATGGTTCCCACAATGAACTGTAGCACCCCGTGCCAGCAGTTCTCATGCAGCCCCAGACTATGAAACTCCCACCACCATGCTTGACTGTAGACAAGACACACTTGTCTTTGTACTCCTCACCTAGTTGCCACCACACACGCTTGACACCATCTGTGTTGGTGGACAACCAAATAAGTTTATCTTGGTCTCATTAGACCACAGGACGCAGTTTCAGTAATCCTTGTCCTTCTCCAACAAAGTGTTTGCGGGTTTTCTTGTGCATCATCTTTAGAAGAGGCTTCCTTTTGGGACGACAGCCATGCAGACCAATTTGAGGCAGTATGCGGTGTATGGTCTGAGCACTGACAGGTTGACCCCCCCTCAACCTCTGCAGCAATGCTGGCAGCATTCATACCTCCAATTCCCAAAGACAACTTCTAGAGAAGATGCTGAGCATGTGCACTCAACCTCTTTGGTCGACCATGGCAAGGCCTGTTCTGAGTGGAACCTGTCCTGTTAAACCACTGTATGGTCTTGTCCACCATGCTGCAGCTCAGTTTCAGGGTCTTGGCAATCTTCTTATAGCCTAGGCCTTCTTTATATAGAGCAACAATTCTTTTTTTTCAGATCCTCAGAGAAAGCTTTGCCATGAGGTGCCATGTTAAACTTCCAGTGACCAGTATGAGAGAGTGAGAAACATCAAATGTAACACACCTGCTCCCCATTCACACCTGAGACCTTATAACACTAACGGGTCACATGACACTGGGGAGGGAAAATTACTAATTGGGCCCAATTTGGACATTTTCACTTAGGGGTGTACTCACTTTTGTTGCCAGCGGTTTAGACTGTGGCTGTGTATTGATTTATTTTGAGGGGACAGCAAATTTACCCTGTTATACAAGCTGTACACTCACTACTCACATTAAAAGATATAATAAAATATTTACAAAAATGTGAGGGGTGTACTCACTTCTGTGAGATACTGTATATTATTAATATATATTAATAATCTATATACAAAATTGCAGATATTAATATATGGGCCCTTTCCCATTTTTTAGCCTGGACTTTATGTGTCCCCTGTGACCGCACGGCACCTGTTTGGCACTCACATGCTTTTGGGTCTTCGTTGGTGCCTAAGTGAGTATGTATGGACATGACTGGATGGAGCAATTGATGATTAAATAAACTATTGTGTAAATATATAAATAATATGTGATGATTTTTTACTTACTGATATTATTCTGTTTTTCATATAGTTTTTTTAACTATTAATTGGTGGTCTGTAATTTCCTTGAGGAAGTCACTTTTGGCTAAACATGTTGGGACAACACACTATTCTATGACCATCCTTTGTAAATATGTTCTACTAACTGGATACATGTATTCCTTTAAATGGTTGGAATTTAATGTGTACAAATAAAATGTATATGTTTTATATTTAATTGTTTATCATTGTTTATGGGCACCGTTATAATCCCACAAATGAAGGCAATGCGTCTCTTCAACTGTCTCAGGGCCTCCTCCACCCAGAAGCGCCTTCCAGGGGGATTTTCTAAGATTTATTAGCATGTAATGGAGGCTATACACAACTGTCAGTGTGCACTAACTTTTCAGCTTGATTATGTTAAAGTGGACCTGTCCAACAGAATCGTGGATGTCCACCAGAATTTGACAATGTAGAACTTTGCCGCCATAAATATGGAGGCAATTAGTCTCTTTAAATGTCTTGGGGCCTCCTCCATGCAGAAGTGCCTGCCAGGGGGATTTTCTAAGATTTATAATATGGCTTCCCCTGCCCACCCCCGTCCCCCCACTGGGAGCAGACAATTGCTTGGAAGGAGGGGATGGGGGAATTGTGTGAACCCATGGTTGCAGGAGAGAAATTTGCACCCCGAATGGCCTGCCTTAGGCAGACCTTGTAAAACTATTATCTCCCCGGACCCCTTAGCCTACATACACAATCAGTGTTTGGAAAGGCACTTAAGTGTGTAGGCAGGTTGATGTATCTAGCGGCCGCATGAGGTGTCACTGGGAAGCAGAAAACTCCCCTGTTATTGCTATCACATAGCCACTTGCAGCACCACTATGTTTGCAGTGGAACACCAATGCTATGATAGATTACTAGTGTGCCATAAATTTTCTATCCATGATGAATATGTGTAGTATTCATATCAAATATATGGTGGAGAAATATAATAAAATTAAAATATTAACCAACCAGATGCTATAAGATGAAATTGTTAAGTAGTAGAACATTATAAACTTGCCCAACTAACTAAAACATTTTTGTTGCATGAATTTGCTGATAGGTTCCCAGCTATGGGACATATACAACAAAGCAGAAAAAGAGGACAGGAGTTAAGAACCACTGTTCTACAGCAACACACGAGAAGCACAACCATCACTTTTGCAAGGCAGCTGGTGACTTCCTGTGTGTTTCTGCACCCAAACAGCAATGGTTAAGTATATATTTGTAAATGTATGCAACAAAAACCTTTGTTTTTAACCAGAGTTGTTAAGGGAATTTAGTTAGTTTTTTGCTGGCTAGCATGAAAGTGCCAGGGTCATTTTGCATTAATTGTATATTGCCCTGCTCATGAGTGCCTTTCCCTTTTTTTTGCTTTATTCAAACAGAATAGTGCTGCTGTAATTGTTGCTTTTCTGCCCTTGCACCAAACATCAACTCAGCTCAGCACCCTAGAAATGAAAGATGCTACTAAAGGGGAGAGACAGAGAGGGATGTGTGAATAACATGTAGCTAACAAATTTAAGGGCTACCCAAGACGCTGTTGCCAGTGGGGCTCCCGACACTAGGATGACAGGAGGATACTTGCTCCTGCCTAAGTGAATGGCCCCTACTCCTGCTGCAGCAGCTGCCTAAAAACAAAAGCTGCAAGGCCTCCTTCCCTTCTTGGTTCTTTCCTGGGACCTTCTAAGGTATGTGCAAGGGTCCCCTTTCTCTGAGTGACAAACAGGGTCTGAGCTTGGGAAAGGCCCTATCTGTTGATTTAAATGAAGACCATAGCATTTGAAGTGTGTGCCACCTCTATAATGCACTGACAGCATATACATGTCCTGTGATTGCACAGATTGTGTTTTGCCACTATATTGAATGTGTGTTGCTATTGGAATACTTTGACTTTTAGCTTAAAAAATGCTGTTTGCTGCTATTGGAATGCTAGATTTATAATTTAATGTCTGATGTGTGCTGTTTTTGGACTCTGGGACTTGTAGTTATAAATCTACTATGTGTTGCTACAGGGCTACTGGAACTTGTAGTTCTGTATTTGCTGTGAGCTGCTACTGGAAGGATAGGGCTTGTGGAACTCTGAGATTTGTGTTTTGACTGAAACAATTCTCCACTGGTGTCAGATTATTAGGTGGCACCCCCAGAACCTTGTATTGTGAATAAAAGGATATCCTCTGCCTGAGAGCGCCCAGCCAACAATAATGTAAGACTGCATAAGATGTTAACGGACATTTAACCCCTGGTTGTTATACTCATCCTATCGGCTTCAGTCCTTTAGAGTATACAGAAATTCTCTCAATAAAGTCTCTGTATGTCAGGTTCTTTGTGCTTCATCTCAGAGTGCTCTCTCTCTCTCTGCACTACTAGTTTGTCAAGTGGCGTTCCATCAGAGGCAGAACTAGAATATCTAGAAGAACACCAATAGTTTACTGGCCCAATTACTATTAAAGCTGAGTTCCAAAACATTTTACTTTTAGTTTTCTTATAGAATGAAAAAGGGTTGGAACCTCTGTCAGATTTGTTATAGGAATCCTCATTGTAGTGATTTCTCTTCATGTCCTTTCCTGGGAATAACTGTCACAGGAAGTAAGGAAAAATCTCCATAAGAAAGACACAAACTCTGAACTCTAACCAAAACTAAAACAAAAAACACATTTTACGTGTAGTTCAAGTTTAAAAAAATGCTCTAAGTGTTAAAACTGTCCAAGACCTGTTTTTTTGGTAAAAGGGACATCACAATAGTAATGTGAGGCACAAAAAAATGTACTATAATGTCTTTGAAACTGGTGAAAATGCACTTCTATTACGTATATTACATATATGGACATTAACTACTTTAGAGATGCCATGCTTCTACCAATCTTGATTTTTTCATGATTGAACAAATAATGATTACAGTATTCCTGATTTATATAGCAACGATATACAATATGAATATTAGAACTGAAAATGACAACTAAAGCCAAAAATGTATTACAAAGGCAATTTTCATATTTATATCCTTTAACAAATATATATAAATGCTATTCACTTTAGTGACCTAAGAACTCTAAATACTGTATATTACATTTTCAGACAGAGTAAACTGATCACATATTGGCTTGTGTAGATACTCAGCCTTTATTACAGTTTATTAGTCAGACTTCCTGATGCATGTAAACAGTTAAGCCTGAAAAAGCTCCACAATGATCAGGTTTATTGCAATGAAATATTTAGATATACTGTAAATACATTTAAATCCAATGATCAATCAAATGTATATGGATGAAACTGCTTACTATCTTCTATTTATCCAACATGTACAATACATTCACTATGTCAGCTATTGTTGCAAACCTGCTAGGTTCAAGAAAGATGAATGGTAGTTTGGGGCAAATCTATCTATCTATCTATCTATCTATCTATCTATCTATCTATCTATCTATCTATCTATCTATCTATCTATCTATCTATCTGTCTATCTATCTGTATATCTATCGATCTATCTCCCCTGTAAATACTTATTTCTTCTTTTCCTGCATTTATGTGCTATTCTTTAGACTAATTTTAATATTGTTTTCTTATTTCTTTAATTTGTTTTATTTATCTTATTCTTTATATACTTTGAAAACATACAGATTACCATTACAGAACCTTTAAAATAGCATTTTAATTACCTGATCTACTAAAATGTCAAAAACCAAGAAAGCTTTTGTACATGTAGTTAAGTACCACTTATCCACGTAGAACCTTCTAAAATGAGATGTTAAGTGCTTTGTTTCCTCAAATGTCAGAAACCCAGTGAATCTACTTTGAATAGTTAGGAGAAAGTTTAGAAAAATATATAATGTAGTTTCCTTGATTAGCTGTTTGCAGAAAACATTTAATAAACCTTTAAAGAAATAGGACCCTAGAGCATTTAAATACATCTTACCTAAAAAGACACATTACAAGGCAAATAATTAAATTATGAAACAAGTTGAAATATGTGACAGTTTTGTGCAATGCCGGTACAACTCCAACTCCATGCTCTGACACTGAAATCACATTTAAGTACAGAAGAAGAATTTAGAGTAGAATCAAGGATGTGTCACAGAGTACCACATTTAACACATCAAAGCTTAGGGAGTTTTTATTTTTTTTTATTTTTAATGGAATCAAGTTAAATGAATGTTTGTCTCACAAGGACCTATGAAATAGAAACACCTTTTCAGGTTCTGATTCCTGCAATAAAACACGTTTGATCTCCTAAATGTGTATGTCTTTTTAATCTGCTAATATATATTTTCATTCATATGACTCACTGCAGAGTGTTTGCTGTACTGTGACGGGAGAGCTGTTGAGAATACACAATGTTTTTGCAGACAGGAAAATGCATGTTAATAGAACAGACTATTCTTTTGGCTTCTGCTAAAATCATTAAAAGGCAAAAGGTTTATCTGTGTTATTGTTTTCCTGAGTATCTTTCTATACAGCATGTCACAGACACTGCTATATGACACCTTCCATACACACAGAAAAATATTTTGCAAGCTAATTTCTTCCAAAATATTGCAGTGTTTCTGTAGGTAAATCTCTTTTTACATAATGGATTACTACACACTAGAAATCTGCCTTCAATTTATCACTTTGATCTATTTTTAATTAAATACACTGACACATGCAAGACTTTATTTTATTGCAACTTTATATTATAGGCTGTTCTGTCTTCCTCATCATCAAAGTCATGTGTGGCTTGCTAAAGTAGACTTGTGCACATGACTATATATATAGGTTGATATAGGTGTTTTCAATCTCTGGGAGGCAGCCTGTTATATGTTATCAGTAGCTATCAAATTGAATTTCCGGCATGAGGTTTTTATTTAAATTACAAATCATGAAAATATGAATATTATACAGAAAATATGTAAAAGTTACATTTCATAAATATGTTCTTTAACATTCCATAATCACAACAATGCCACTTTTAAAATAAGATATGATAATAGTTAATTGTAGAAGCTTATAGTAGTTAATAATAGTCGTTTTAATTGGTATGAGCATTACATAAAAGCATTTGAAATCCTTTTTTAAACATAATTATTTTCTGCTTTTTTAATTGATTTCACTAGAGCACGGGGTTTTTATACTGCTCATGTTTCCTGAATGATGACAGAAAACTGTATAAAAAATAGAAATGTCAACTCCAAAATCTCTGCTCATCTTTTTAACTGAGGGGATGTATATATGTGAATAGTCTTGAGTTATTTTTTATTAAATCAGTTTAAGGCATCCCTGTTATATTGTTAGAGATTGACAGACTCAAGAGTAAGCTTTTGCATTTTACATATTTACATAAACAACATTATGGGTAATCAGCATAGAATATATTTAGGGGACATATATAGAGACAGGAAAAAAAATAGCTGAAAACATACATTTAATCTATAATTTGCTATGTAATTATTTGTGGTTATTGCAAATGTGAACCTTATATTATAGAAGAATTATTTGTATCTGAATTCACTTTATACAGCAGAACAAATGATTATGCTTTTGTATATTTTGTTTGAATACCTTTCATCTTAAAATTTAAGCAACCTTTTTTGTTATTTTTAAATAACAGATCCATGTTATTAGTTTACAGCAAACAAAAAAAGTTAAAATATAAAAAAATAAATCTGACAATTTTCTAACTATATTTGGTAATAAACAAAGCCAAGACAGATAATAAAAAAATAATATATACTTAATGGTCTCTTAATTCAATTAAAACACTTTTAACCACAGTAATATAATAATAATTTTTAAAAGAGTTATATATTCACACAGGGTTAATGATTCAAATGCTAAAGCATATGTTATACATTATGTTATGTATTGAAATTCATGGCAATAAACAAAAAAATAAAATGTCAAAATAATATTACATAATTAATATTCTTAATGTTATTTTGTGCTAATAATGTAGAAATGCAACTATCTGCAGTGTTTAACTTATGCAGCATATTTATAATGCAGTGAATCTAACATTCTCTGCTGGAGAATCTTCCAGGTCCATGTGCTTTAAATAACAGTACTTGATTCTCCACCCGAGAATATTATAAATAAACCTGTTATTAAATTATTGCTCAGTTTTTAAGTTCCTTTTTTAAGTTGATTTTTTCTTAAATTATCATTGTTAATATTATTATTTTTAGAATATGATAAGCATTAGAATGCAAATATCATTAATTGAAATGGCATGCAAAAACCAAAAAGCTAGATTTGTTATATTTGGTTGGTTTTGAACAATATTAAGTCCTTTATCTGATTTTTTAAACAAATCATTTTTATTATCAAAAAATGGTTCAGATATTGTTACATTTTTAAATGGGGGAAAGCAATTGGTATTTTTGCTATGTTTAAATAAAACCAATTGATAAACTGAAGATGCCTGCTGTCATTTCTTTTCTTTTTTTTTTTCTTTAAATAAGGAGCTATATATATATACTGTATATAGACCAGTGAAAACTAAGCAATTCAATTAAGGATACATGCTTATTTAACTAATTTTTCTTAAATATGAGTGGGTATGTTAGATACATTTCCCACTGATTGTTTTCACATGAAACAAATATTAGATTTTTTTGACAAACCTTTGGAAGATAACCTCCTGTATGTTTAATACTGGCCATTGACTATGTTATTAGATCATCAAATGCAACATTTCAGCAATACCAATTCTGAAATGTTTCAGCATGCTGGCAAATATATCAAAACAGAAGGCCAAGCACCAAGTTGAAAAGAGTAAAACCTGTAGAAGTAGTGGTGGCTCTGTGATCCTTAGGAGAGTTTGTAAGGTCTATTATCTATTGCCAAACTAAAGAAAAATAATAATCTGACAAAAACAAATGCATTTAAAGAAAACGACAGTATACATTTTTTTTTACTGGGCTAATATTTGTAGGAGTTGTTTTCTTGCCGCATAATTAAAAGAAGTTGTGTATGTGAGTTAAATAAAAATTGAAACCCCCGACTGGATATATAAATGAAACATACAATTACAAACATTAGGTGTAAAATATCCTTTTATTAAACCTTTCCTTTAACAATTCAACTTATGGAGAAACTTTCTTTTTATAAAGTTGTCAAGTAAAAAAAAACTGCATTCAGGTGTTTTGTAATAATGTGCAGAATGGCAAACTACTCGTTTTTACTAGATCATTCTTAAGGTCCTTCATCTTATGCCTAGCATAAGTAATGTTTGTAGAAGTGAATAAGGTTATCTAGTATTGACATATCAGCGGAACACTATTAAAATAATTTCCAAGTTGCTAGGTTAAAAAAAGTAGTCTCTGTTACAGGTAGGAAGAGAATGAATTATGCTTCATTTCTCTCCAATATAATGTTTTATGCACCTACAGTCCTTGCTGTGATTTGCAAGATTCAAACATTTTTTAAGAATTCATGTGAATGAATTAAAGACAACTCATCAAAGACCTCCAGATCACATTCCCTATTGGAAAAGTACAGTACTATACTTTTTGTCCCAGAAAAAACAGCATGAAGTTTTTTAGACCTACATTTAAAGACGAAGACTCATCACCACATAATTATTTCTTTATTCTGTATCCCATGGACAAAATGTATGTGGCATTTTGTCTCATTTCTATTGGTGGAGTAAATTCAGAGTTAGTGTGTGTCAACAGCACACCCCTTCCACCACTGTACGACCACATTGCTCAGCAGGAGACATATACTGTACATAGAAAGATATATATTTAGTGCTGACTGACGGTGTTGATTTCATGCACCAAGTGCTGGTCCAAGACCAGTGCCTTCACAGCTCAAGAAGAGGAAGGGGTCATGTCAGAGCAATATAAATGTTCACATGCATGCTTACGGTAGATGGGGGTGAAATCTTTCTGTAGAAAGAGGTCATGATCAGGCAATATCTGACATCCATTCACACCTCAAAAAGGAGGTATGCTACTTTCTGCATGAAATTGTAAAGTCTGGCAATTAGGTGTAAATTGGGTTAAAATAAGGTGAGCTCTGCCTGAGCTTCACAATAGCAACACAACAGATATGCTCGCTGAACTGGGGTTGGTAGCAACTGAGCTCTGTCTAAGCTCAACAATAGAAATGCCCACAAATCTGGCTTGTGTTAAGGGAGGAACACATAGACAGGACTGGGACACGATAAGAGATTACCTGCACAATCATTTAATGCTTCTTTAAAGAAAAAAAGGACAGGTATTTCTGGCTGAATCTATGAATCAATATTTATTTTTCTAAGCTAATGAGAAATTTTCTTTAACCTATTTACTGAAAATGCTGGCATATTATGTAAGAAACAAGTCACAGTCTCTGTAAATTGGCAATACTAAAACAGCTTTTATTCTGATAAAAGATACTTACAGCATTTGGCTATCTGAAAGATCAGGTTAGTGGACCTGTTTACCTATATATTTGGTTTTGGACTGCTTGATTTGTACTAAAAACAGAAAGGAACATTAAGTGATGATCTAGTAGTATGTAGTTTTAAAACAAACTAGAATTGCCTTCATAAACTTTAAGCATCCATCCTTTGAAATCTTGAACTACATTGAAAATGAATGCATCCATTTTGCTCTATTAAAAAGTCCTGTTTTGCTTTTAGAAACAGATTAAAAAACACCCTTGAAACCATATAAAGTAAAAACAAAAATACAATGCAAAAAAGTTTGTGAGGCAATAGAAGCTCAGAAGCTACAGGTGTTCAAATATTCACTAATGGAAGGAGCACCAGACCAAAGCATAAGAGTCCAAATTAATTTATTGGTTCATACTAAAAAACAGTCAATGTGTCTCGATGGTCAGAAAATATCCCCCCTTCCTTAAGCTGGGTACACGCTATTCATTTTTTTTTCATTCAACCCCAGGGGTTGAACAAAAAAAACTGTCAGCTCCGGTCGGAGCCACTGCACTAACCATGCAAGGTTAGTTCAGCGCTCTCCCCCACTGAGCTGTTGTGTTCTGACAGGGGGGCGGCCCCACACCAGAACACTCCGATCAGTGAAAAGCCGCCGATCAAGAGTCAGTTGGATGCTGGTTTTCCAGCACGCATGTCTGACAGAAGCTGACTTCTGTCGGACACACCGGCATACACACGGGCCGAATGTCAGCTATTTTTTTTTGGACCGGCCGTTGTCTCCTGACATTTGGCTTGTGTGCACCCAGCTTTAGGGCTTCAGTTAAGATAAGAACCTTGAATGGAATCAAAATAGAGCTTTTCTGTGTGAATCTGTGTAGGAAAGCTAATCACTTCATAAGGACAGTTACTGGCCATCAGTATTTGGGTGGGCAACCAAGTTAGCTTAAACTAATAAATTAAATTTGACTTTTGTATACATTGGTCTGGTGCTTCCTCCATTAGTGCATGTTTTTTTCTGGCAATCTGCTGGGTTAACAACTAGAGGGTGGCCTTGTCTGTTCTAAACAGCCCCGCCTGTGCCATTGAACTCTTCTCTGTTTTTGTCCTACTGTATGAACTCACATCAACATCCCAGATCTTCTTGGGTGATTTTTTTTCTTCACTGGAGGTTCTTATACATGTCTTTCAATTGCATATGGGATCTCTATTTGCTCACCACCACTGACAGAGGTCTTCTTGGTATTTGGCAACCTTTAGAACCTATTGCGACACATTTCTTTACTAATATTAGAAATTGCACGGAAACAACAGTATGCATTGTGCATCTGAGCTTATCACAGCTCATGCTCAGCATGTGAACTTGGGAAATTTTACTAGGACTGAGAATAACAGTGGAATATTATTTGTGATTGGTGGATTACAGCACATTATTATAGACCCTCTGAATTGGAATGCACAATTAAATTCTGTCTGATTTTTTTTATATGGTCACGAAAATCAGTTATAACTCTTGGCTTACAAATCGGTATCTCCGTGGTAACATGACAGTATCATTCCTGGTTGCTGCTGTGCTCATGTTGATTTGTACACCTAGCAACTTGGCTAGATCCTTCAAGAAGCAGTTGCCAAGAAAGATGTCACCCTCTCAAAGTGCCAGCTTGGGGCTGATGACACAGGGTTCTTTTGCACCTGCTCCCCATTGTGAGTAGCTACTCTATCTTCAGTGACCTGGTAAGGTTTTTTTTATCTGTTTTGCAAATTATCAAAAAATAATTACAACAAATTTACCCAAATGCAAAATGCGTCTTATGGCACCAGGAAACCTCCTAGGTTACAAAAGACAAAAACAAAATTAAAAAGAAAAAAAAATCTAGGTCCAGGTATGGGGAGCAAACCTTCTCATGTCTTTGGTCTGGTGATTGAATGATATTATCTAGTAGAGACTCATGGTTAATTGTTGGCATTACGCCCAAGTATAAATTAATCTCATAGACAATCATTGTAGTAACTGGAGTGTGGGTTTCTGGAAGATTTCCATACTCCATTTCCGACAATGTCATTCTTAACCACATCATTCATTCAGTAGGAAATAGAGTATCAGGAATTGCACTTAAAGAAGATCTATCATTATATTTTTGTTCCAGTCTTGCATCCAAGTATTTTGTTCCATGTTGCTAGTTGCTTTCAAATCATAGTTATGAGGTCTGACCTGCCTCCCTTCACTACTGGTGCGGTCAATCTGACAACAGCTTTGAAGGAGATGGCTGATTCGTAAGTCAAGTTGTATTTTATCCTTACAGGCTTGCTCACAGTTTATTTAGGGTGCTGCAGTGAATTGGTGGAAAGCGCTAAAATGCAATCATAGGAAAATAAGCATCTTCATCAGCACACCTTGGTATAGTGATAATGTTCTTTATTCACAAAAACCAACAGGCATCACAGGTTGATGTTTCACGACCTCACAGGATCTCAGAAAAATTGGCCTGTGATACCTGTTGCTGTATCTGAATAAAGAGCAAGATTTTTAGATTGTAAACTCTAACGAGCAGGGCACTCCAATTCCTCCTGTATTGATTTGTATTATAACTGTACTGTTTGCCCTAACGTTGTAAAGTAAACTGTTGGCACTACATAAATCCTGTATAATAATAATAATAAGAAGAATTTTGCTATACTGGGTATTGGTGAAGATCCTTATTTTCCTCTAATTGCATGGTAGTGCCATCCACTAATTCACTGCAACACCCTAAATAAACTGTGGACAAGCCTGTAAGGATACTATATAACTTGACTTATGCATCAGTCATCTCCTTCAAAACTGTTGTCATATCGAATGCAGCACTGGTGGGCACTAAGGGGGGCAGGTCAGACCTCATAACTATGATTACATATGATTCATAAGTGCAGCTTCTCTCAGCTGTGAGAGAGGCGACATGTCAGAAATGCAGCAGGAATTAAAAGGAAATCTCCCCAAAGTAAGGAGAGTGCCCTAATGCAAGATTTGCCCTCACCCCTTGTTCGTGTAAAAATAAAAAAAAAAGAGTGAAGATTCTGAGTAATCTCTTCAATTATCTGGTCAGCTGCAGTTGAAATAAATAGAGAAGAATTTGCTTTTGTAAGGGTCTAACCTTTCCCTTTTGCGAAAGAGAGCCCTTTTTTGAAACTCACTTTTGAGGCAGCGTAGATGAACACATGGACTAGTTGTAGCATAGCAGGGGGACAGAAGCTTTCAACTCTGTTGCTGGGGGGATACCAGCTGCAACATCTGATATCATTACTTGTATCATTGGGAGAGGGGTATATTTTAATTATAATAAAAAAATAAACATCTGGGAGAAAAAAAATGCCCATTGGTTAGAAAACTAAAACAATGTGAAGTGTATCTGGCAAATCAGAGGAGGGGTGACTTTTATATACAGTATCTCACAAAAGTGAGTACACCCCTCACATTTAGAGGGGTATATTTTAATTATAATGAAAAAATAAACATCTGGGAGAAAAAAAATGCTCATTGATTAGAAAACTAAAACAATGTGAAGTGTATCTGGCAAATCAGAGGAGGGGTGACTTTTATATACAGTATCTCACAAAAGTGAGTACAGGCCTCACATTTTTGTAAATATTTTATTATATCTTTTCATGTGACAACACTGGATAAATGACACTTTGCTACAATGTAAAGTAGTGAGTGTACAGCTTGTATAACAGTGTAAATTTGCTGTCCCCTCAAAATAACTCAACACACAGCCATTAATGTCTAAACCACTGGCAACAAAAGTGAGTACACCCCTAAGTGAAAATGTCCAAATTGGGCCCAAAGTGTCAATATTTTGTGTGGCCTCCACTATTTTCCAGCACTGCCTTAAACCTCTAGGGGGAAGGAGCTCACCAGAGCTTCACAGGTTGCCACTGGAGTCCTCGTTCCCTTCTCCATGATGACATCACAGAGCTGGTGGATGTTAGAGACCTTGTGCTCCTCCATCTTCCATTTGAAGATGCCCCGCAGATGCTCAATAGGGTTTAGTTCTGGAGACATGCTTGGCCAGTACATCACCTTTCCCCTTAGTTTCTTTAGCAAGGCAGTGGTGGTCTTGGAGGTGTGTTTGGGGTCGTTATGTTGGAATACTGTCCTGCGGCTCAGTCTCCGAAGGGAGGGGATCATGATCTGCTTCAGTATGCCATAGTACATGTTGGCATTCTTGGTTCCCCCAATGAACTGTATCTTCTCATGCAGCCCCACACCATAACACTCCCACTACCCTGCTTGACTGTAGGCAAGACACACTTGTCTTTGTACTCCTCACCTGGTTGCTGCCACACACGCTTGACACCATCTGAACCAAATACATTTATCTTGGTCTCATCAGTCCACAGGACATGGTTCCAGTAATCCATGTCCTTAGTCTGCTTGTCTTCAGCAAACTCTTTGCAGGCTTTCTTGTGCATCATCTTTAGAAGAGGCTTCCTTCTGGGATAACAGCCATGCAGGCCAATTTGATGCAGTATGCAGCGTTTGGTCTGAGCACTGACAGGCTGACCCCCCCTTCAACCTCTGCAGCAATGCTGGCAGCACTCATACATTTCCCAAAGGCAACCTCTGGATATGACGCTGAGCATGTGCACTGAACCTTTTTGGTCGACCATGGTGAGGCCTGTTCTGAGTGGAACCTATCCTGTTAAACCGCTGTATGGTCTTGGCCACCTAACTGTAGCTCAGTTTCAGGGTCTTGCCAATCTTCTTATGGCGTAGGCCATCTTTATGTAGAGCAACAATTCTTTTTTTCAGATCCTCAGAGAGTTCTTTGCCACGAGGGGCCATGTTGAACTTCCAGTGACCAGTATGAGAGAGTGAGAGCGATAGCACCAAATTTGACACACCTGCTCCCCATTCACACCTGAGACCTTGTAACCCTAACGAGTCACACGACACCGGGGAGGGAAAATGCTAATTAGGCCAAATTTGGACATTTTCACTAAGGTGTGTACTCACTTTTGTTGCAGCGGTTTAGACATTAATGGCTGTGTGTTGAGTTATTTTGAGGGGACAGCAAATTTACACTGTTATACAAGCTGTACCCTCACTACTTTACATTGTAGCAAAGTGTCATTTCTTCAGTCTTATCACATGAAAAGATATAATAAAATATTTACAAAAATGTGAGGGTTGTACTCACTTTTGTGAGATACTGTAATTCACCCACATTTTTGGATGTGATTTTCTGTTTTCTCCCCTCCTCCCATCACCACTTCTTGCTTGGAGGGTGAGGTCTTTCTCTTTTGACACATGATAATTCCAGTGCCCCACAAGTGCATTTAGCACATGCATTTTCCCACAGGTATCAGGGCTCAAGGGTCCTGGATAATTTAACATCTATAGCCTAACAACATTAATACTCAGATGACAAGTCTTTGCCTTTCCTGTCCATAATATGGGACTTCTAACTCTCTCTTTTTCCTGAGCTTCATTGAATCACCTAAACTTCCACTTCTTCAGCAGAGTGCCTTTCACCTCAAAGCAGACATAACTTTTCTATATATCTGTTGTTAGCTGGCTTCCACTTGCTGGATGCAACAAATTGTTGGCCCACATTTCTCACAAATATCCTTTCTCGCTAGTCATCCTAAACTGTCACTGCATAGGTTCACATGTCTACTAAGGATAATTTGGCTATAGGAATAAAAGGAAACTACTCACTGCATTCTCTCCAACACAAAGATTCACTTAAGAGTGTTTTTTGCTTTCAACTATTCTGTTGTATCTAACTATCTTTCTCCCTAAAACATCCACCAATCAGTGAAGGGCAGTTCTGGAGACACAGATGTCTCCAGGAAAGCTTGTTTCTCCAAGGCTGAAAAGAAACTAACCCTGTGATTGCTTTGTATCCCATTTGTACATTTCTCTAGGCCACAGTTTTGATAACGTTTTGATGACCACAAATCTTTTGGTGCTATGCAGTTGTGAAAATGTTACATAAATGAGTGTTTCATACGTAAAAATTAAACATTTTTTCTTTTTTAATGTTTACATAGGAATAAAATATGTTAAAGTTATCAAAGTAAGGGACAGCATGCCCCTTCTTTGTAAATTCACTTCCCTAGGCTTGAAAACCTTAGTGATCCTGGCATCTTGCACATCATTTAAACTCCAAACAAGATGCATAATGTTTTTTGTGCAATAAATTGCAACAGCATGAGGTACAATAATACTCATAAAAATGTAAAAGCGTGGCTGGGATGTCCTTTTCACTTCATTTGTAATATTTAACCACTTGGCGCCCACGCTATAGCCGAAAAACGGTTACAAAGCGGCCTTAAAATGCCGGGAGGGTGTACTTGGACGTCCTCCCATTCTCCCGCTGTTCTGCCTGCCTTGAGACTCAGCTGATCACAGATAGGGGTAAAGGGTCAATCACAGCGGACCTTTTACCACGTGATCAGCTGACAGCTGATCATGGAAATAAACAGAAGCCTGTTACCAGCTTTTTTTCCCTCACATTGTCAGCGTGAATAAAAGCAGAAAGCTATTAACTGGCTCCTGTTAGAGGGACATTGGCCCCTTTAGTGCCCACCAGTGCTGCTAATCAGTGCCCTCCAGTACTGCTAATCAGTGCCCACCAGTGCCACCTATCAGTGCCCATCAGTGCTGCCAATCAGTGCCCATCAGTGCCTCATCATCAATGCCACTTATCAGTGCTGCATACAGTGCCTATCAGTGCCCATCAGTGCCGCCTATCAGTGTCCATCAGTGCTGCCTATCAGTGCCACATATCAGTGCCACCTCTCCATGCAGTCTATCAGTTCCCATCAGTGCCACCTATCAATGCCCATCAGTGCCACCGATCAGTGCCCATCAGTGCTGCTACATCAGTGCCTCCAGATCAGGGCACACCAGTACCCCTTCATCAGTGCTCATCAGTGCCACCTATCAGTGCCCATCAGTCCTGCCTCATTAGTTTCCATCAGTGCAGCCTATCAGTGTCCATCAGTGCAGCTATCAGTGCTATCAGTGCCATCAGTGTTTTTTTTCCAAGTTTTTGGGCTTTTTTTGTTTGTTAAGCAAAAAATAAGAAAAAAATAGTAGTGATTAAATACCACCAAAAAAAGTTTTATTTGTGTGAAAAAAATGATAATTTCATATGGATACACTGTTGCATGACCACGTAATTGTCATTCAAATTGTGAGAGCATTGATATTTGTGAATTTTGATTGTCAGTCTCAATGTCCCTATGCCTTCCCTTCTGCCCCTATGTCTTCCCTTCAACTCAGGCACTGAGCAGATATTCAACATTGTCTGGGTGTTCACAAAGCAGTAGGTCTCAGTGCACCAATCACTGGCCAAAATGCTAATTATCCTGCCTAATTTCTACTATTTATACTCACTTCTTTTATTGCTCTCAATGCTTTGACACACACAGACTTTATTTAAGGGGACATAAGGGTGGGAGTAAAAAGGGAAGCAAAAAGATACAGGAATAGTTCATGGTCATCTTCTATGTGATTCACCAGACCTGGACCTTTACCTGTGCTAAATGCACGGAATATTAGGCTGCAAAGGCAAAAAGGTTATTCCTGTAGTGACATTACCAGTCAGTTAGATTACAAATAGACAGTTAAAGTAAAGTAAAGTAAATTACAAAAAACAAATAAACAAACAAAAAAGAAACATAATTAACTTAAAGCTGAGTTAGGCAAGAAATGGTTTTATGTGACATTAAAGATATTCCAACACATGGCTGGGTATTCACAGTAAACATAGCCTTGTCTTATTTACTACCATTTACTTTTCAAAGTGAATTTGCACTTTCCAAAATGAACCTTCATTTTGCTAGGTGGATAGCTTCTATCCGTTTAATAAATCAACCTTATTATATTAACAATGGCAGTGGATCTTGTAACATTGCTACTAATGGCCCAAACAGACTCATATTTCAGACACCCATTCCTCTCTTTCATAATCTTCTGGGAGGAGTGCTCATCATCCCCATCAGCAACAAAACCACTTTCCCTTCTTAATAGTAAAGTGAATTGCTGCCATGCCAAATTGCACCTCATCAGCTTGGAGGAAATAATTCACAGACAGTTTCAGTTTCTGGCATGCACACAGCAGCAAGTCTCCAGTTAATTTTGTGCCCAAAGTGTTGCAACTGGGCATAGCTAGACATTATCGCTGAACTAAATATGGGGAAACTGGCACAAGCATAGCTCATGGCTTAAGTTGAATGCAAAGCTAAAAAAAAAGTTGTTTTTAGTTTTTGATTGAGTAAGGAAGTGTTATAGCCCCTATTGGTTTGTTTTGTGCTGCTTGAGTTAAGAACATTTCCACTCACTTCTTGTTTTGCAGATGCAACAGGAAAGAAGAGAAATTCTCTCTAAAGTGTGGATAAGTTCCCTTTTAGATAGTTATCACTGTAAGAACTTTTCCTAATTGAAAATTTCTCCTTGATTGCTGTTCTGATAAAAACTTAACATTTTGGATTTCCCATCAATTTCTATTTTGCTGAAAATGGCAAGTCCAGATTAACGTAGGGGCTATTGGAGCTGCAGCTCCAGGTCCCTTCCTCAATATAGGCCCAATAAACTCAATAAACTAAGACTGGACACAATCATGGACTGCCAGCCGCTAGCCACTACACTGCATTTCAGTTAAAGACTACCTTCTGCCGCTGCAGTGCGGTGCTAGTGAGCTGAGCATGCTCCCCCTCTTGGACCAACACACTTCCTTGTCAGGTGGAGTAATCTCCACCCAACAGGAGCTTCCTAGTCCCGGTCAGCATGATGTCATTCAGAAGCCAGCCCGGGTGGCACAATGGGAGAGGAGTGCTGGCGGCTGGCGGTGCTGTGAGCAGTGAGGAACCGCTGTACAAGTTAGCAGAACAATAACTAAGGGGCCAGGATCTGGGCTGGTAGTGGCATATGAATATTTCCTAACATATGGTGTGTCTATTTAATGTGAACAGACTGAAGTGGGTCAACTCTTGGGTTGGGGGGTTCATTAACAATACTATTTGCAATATGCAGCATGAAGGGGGTTAATGTACCCTGTTAATGTAATCTCTAATGCATTAGTAACCAGTGGCAGTTAATTAACCCCTTTGTGTGCTTCATTAGTGCCAGTGAAACCAGTCACAGTGTTAATTAACCCCTTTATGCTGCAGCATGAAGGGGTTTATAAACATTGACCCTGGTGCCACTAATGCAGCACAAAGGGGTTAATTAACTGCCACTGGTCACTAATGCATTAGTGATAGTACATTAACCCCTTTCAAGCTGCATATTTCAAATAGTATTGTTAATTATTTAGCCACTTGCCGACCGTGCTATAGACAACGGATGGCTACAGAACGTTTAGCTGTTTCTGGAATGTCATCTATTGCAGTCCTCCAAGAATCCTGCCCCCCTGCACACCCCCGGGACTCACATTGGACACACTCTGTGTGCAAGGAACAATCACAGTGGCCCTTTACCATGTGATCAATTATGTATCCAATCACAGATCGCAATGTAAACAGACTTGCCGGTTATCGGCAGTCTTCTCCTCACACACTGTGACAGCATGAAGAGGTGAGAGCCAGTAACTTGCGATTCTCACAGGGGACATTGACACTGATAATCAGGGCACTGATCATCAGTACCCTGATTATCAATGCAGCCCCTTAAGTGCCAATCAGTGTCCATCAGTGCTGCCTATCAGTGTCCATCAGTGCTGCCTATAAATGCCCATAAATAACACCTATCCATTTTTAGGGTGGAACATGTAACATGTTCCCACTCCTGCAGCGTCTCCCCGATCCACTGGATGTTGTGACAGTAAGCGGCCGATCGCTGTCACTCACAGGGAAACTATATAAATATATGAACGTGGCTATGTTTCTGTTATGGCACTTTAATAGTAATTAAAATATTTAATTTGTTTTAACAAAAAAATGTTTGCAGTTTCATTTTATTTATTTCCATAAAAAGGCCCACCAAAATCCTCAGCACCAGGTCCATGATGCTCTTAATCCAGCCCTGGAAAATGGTCACCAGAACAGTGAAAACAAATAATAGAATTTGTAATATTTCCCTACTCTATTCAAAGGGAAAAAATATGTTTTTCCATATATACTCTTTCAATTCAGCAGTGCAAATATGGTTTAAAAAATGACAAGGGTTAAAAAAGGTGATGTGTGTGTGTGTCATCTGCACACATTTTTAGTGTCTAAAATGCTCTCATGGGCTTGCAAAAAAGGTTAATCTTCATAGGTTTCACTTAATGACATTCCATAAAGCAGGAAAATAAATATATAATAAAGGAACGTTGTAAAGCACTGTGCAAAATGTTGGTGCTATATAAATCCTGTACAGTATAAGGATGATGATAATAATAATAAGCAATGCAAAGAGGTGGAAGGAGGATATCAAGTATTAGTGTACCAAAAAGGGTATTCCAGTTTGATCTCAGGCAGTGGTAGCTGATTATATGTGTGTGAGGCAACACTAAATTTAGTGCTGCAACTACTACTGTTGCTATTTGAAATTGAAATATGGAGGGTAA
Source organism: Glandirana rugosa (assembly GCA_018402905.1). NCBI lineage: Eukaryota > Metazoa > Chordata > Amphibia > Anura > Ranidae > Glandirana > Glandirana rugosa. Next base: position 165,217 of record BLSH010561389.1, on the reverse strand, counting down.
CAAGAACATTCAGGCTGGGTTCACACATATGTGAATTAGATGCAGGTTTCGCAGCATCCAATTCGCACGACAGTCAGGTGCGACCGGCTCTCAATGGAGCCGGTTCACACACGTCGGGGGCGGCCACGGCCCAGATTGAAAAAGGGTCCAGTGCACGTTTGGGTCCGGTTCAAGTGCAAATTCAGGCTAAGGTGTCCGTTTATAAAGCAGTGTAAAAAATCCACTGCACGGTTCTCCGGTATTCACCGAGGAGATCGTTCTCCCCTGTGTGCCAGTTTATTAAGCGGTGTAGATCACTTCACAGTTTGTGAAGTGAAGTGATCTACAAACGCTTTAAACTGTGGAGAACGCCCTGATCTCCTGAGACATTACGAGATTACGGCACCCAAAATTCACAGAAACTCAGAGATGTCCATTTATTAAGCAGTGATAAATTATCACCGCTCAGTAACGGACATTCTTGGAGGAGCCCGTCCAAACAGTAAATAAAATAATTAGCCCCCCTACGCTATATATGTATATCTAAGCACATACACACTTTATATATACATATATACACACATACATTATATATACACGTATATACACACATACATCATATACATGTATATACATATATACACATATACAGGGCAAGGGGACATGGCTAATGTGTTGGGGGGTCTGAACGAGGCAGGAGGAAGTCTCTAATCTTCCTCCTTCCCCAGGATTCCCTCTTCACCCCCCCCCCAATTCTCCACCTCTGAGCTGGTGAATCGGGGAGGGTGAATTCTGACCCAGATCACCAGTGAAGTGCGGAGATCGCAGCTTTATAAACTGGCCGTTTCTGTGCCAGTGAATGACAGTTGGAGATGTGCAGAGATAATCGGTGAGGAACATGTTCTCTCCCGATTATCTCTGCTTTATAAACCGAAAATGAACTGTGATCAGCCGTGATCCTTGGGATCACGGCTGATCACAGTTTTATAAAAGGACACCAAAGATTCGGGCCTGAATCACACCTGAACAGACACTCACCGGGCCCCAGGTACTAACCCACATGTGTGAACCCAGCCTGAATGTTTTATGAAGGCGGGGGAATATCATAACCATAGCAGATTGCGGTTGAGGCAAAATCTATGGCTAACTAATATACCACCAGGGATTATGTTGATTATCATTCTAATATCAATGATGGAGGATTCCAGTGTAGGATGGGAGAGAAAGCAATGATAGATTCAGGCTTGAACTAAATGGAAAGTATGGCAAGCTGCATGTTTTTTTGTTTATAGTGCATGATGCCAATTAAATATAAAAATGATTATTGGGTAGCTGCGTTTTTAAACCTTTGCTATTAATACCAATCAATACAATCACATTTCACCTAAAAAAGGAGTTTAAATCATAGAACGTTACCATTGATCCGGATCCTAACTTAACCCTGAAATATTTTCCCACAAAAAATGCACCAAAAATTGCTACCACAGAAATAAATTAGGTGAAGCAAGTAGTCAAGTACAAAAATTGTAACGTGTGTGGGATTTTTTCCTTCAGTTTTTATTTAAAGAACCAGTTTTACTCTATAAAATCTCTTATTACAAAAGTGTGTAATTTAGCTGCTTTGCCACTGTACATAAACGGCTGGGTGAGGCAAGCGCTGTTCTGAATGGACATGCCCATACATCCTATCAGAGCGTGTGCCCGCATGTGACATCATGACCATGCAGCGGCAGGACACATGATGTCCCTCAGACCTAGCACATCACAGATCGGGATATGGGCTCACTGATTGGCCCTCCAGATCATGTGATGACTGTGTCCAATCACAGCCATCACACAATGTTATCAGAGACATATGTCAGCTCTCCTCCTGAGCTCAGTGAGAGCTCAGTGGGGAGGCGGGGATTGCTGCTGCCTGTCAGTGATCTCTGTGTAGCTGATGATTTTACTGTTCAGCTAGAGTAAACGTTTATCCCTACAAATCAGCTCATAGTGTCAAATGAGGTAAATCATCAAGAAATTTAAAGAAAGTTTCTCTTTACTATTGGTTTTCATCAATAAAACACCCATTACTGGAGCTACAGTGGGTGCAGAGTCATTAATAATTGTTGTTGTTTTTAACCTGTTAGTGCCCAGCCCCCACATATACTATATTGTCAAAAGTATTGGGACGCCTTTACACACACGTGAACTTAATGGCATCCCTCTCTTAGTCCATATAGTTCAATATTGTGCTGGCCCACCCTTTGCAGCTATAACAGCTTCAAGTCTTCTGGGAAGGCTGTCCACAAGGTTTAGGAGTGTGTCTATGGGAATGTTTGACCATTCTTCCAGAATCTCATTTGTTAGGTCAGGCACTGATGGTGGACGAGAAGGCCTGGATCACAGTCTCCGCTCTAATTCATCCCAAAGGTGTTCTATTGGGTTGAGTTCAGGACTCTGTACAGGCCAGTCAAGTTCCTCCACCCCAGACTCATTCATCCATGTCTTTATAGACCTTGCTTTGTGCACTGGTCCAAATCATTTGGTGGATCTTGTGGAAACCCTACTTAATC
>BLSH010561389.1:131768-162673 GCA_018402905.1 Glandirana rugosa | reverse complement strand
GACGCCTTTACACACACGTGAACTTAATGGCATCCCTCTCTTAGTCCATATAGTTCAATATTGTGCTGGCCCACCCTTTGCAGCTATAACAGCTTCAAGTCTTCTGGGAAGGCTGTCCACAAGGTTTAGGAGTGTGTCTATGGGAATGTTTGACCATTCTTCCAGAATCTCATTTGTTAGGTCAGGCACTGATGGTGGACGAGAAGGCCTGGATCACAGTCTCCGCTCTAATTCATCCCAAAGGTGTTCTATTGGGTTGAGTTCAGGACTCTGTACAGGCCAGTCAAGTTCCTCCACCACAAACTCATTCATCCATGTCTTTATAGACCTTGCTTTGTGCACTGGTCCAAATCATTTGGTGGAGGGGGGGAATTATGGTGTGGGGTTGGTTTTCAGGAGTTGGGCTTGGCCCCTTAGTTCCAATGAAGGGAACTCTTAAGACGTCAGCATACCAAGACATTTTTAACAATTTCAGGCTCCCAACTTTGTGGGAACAGTTTGGGGATAACCCCTTCCTGTTCCAACATGAATGCGTACCAGTGCACAAAGCAAGGTCCATAAAGACATAGATGAGTGAGTTTGGGTTGAGGGAACTTTACTGGCCTGCACAGAGTCCTGACCTCAACTCAATAGACCACCTTTGGGATGAATTAGAGCAGAGCCTGAGAGCCAGGCCTTCTTCTCCAACATCAGTTCCTGACCTCACAAATGAAACCAGAGTACCCAGAGTAAACCCACACAGGCACAGGGAGAACATGCAAACTCCAGGTAGGTAGTGTCGTGGTTGGGATTTGAACCTGCCACACTTTTTCTGCCAGGCGAAAGTGCTATCCACTACACCACTGTGCTGCCTAATTTTTTTCTAACATTTGATTTTTTTTTTTTTTTACATTTTTTTAAAGGCTGAACTGAATTCATAAGTCATACTGGGAATGTACACAATGTTTCTATTATTGAAGGTTATGTTGACCATTCAGGATATTTTGTGGGAGATGTAGCAGATGATTCAATGCTGTTTACAGGACAGCAACTTGGGCTTTACTATACAAATGTGACGAAGAAGCAATGTGAACAAGGAAAAATCCTTCAAGGAGAATGTAGTAGAGTTTGCTCTGTGAACTCTATCTGGCCATTAGCATTGTTATGTCATGTATTGTTATAACTTTGAATCCTGGTCTCATTGAACCATTGAGCCATTGGAATCTTATTTTTATGGAAGTATTTGGAGGAATGTAGAAAAGTTTAAAGAGGACTGAAGCAACTGGAGCTTCAGTACAGTATCTGGAATAGAATGATCGACTTTCATGAGTTTAGGACATTTTCATTCCCTTTATTACACATTATGATTGGATATTGGATCATTTTAATAAGGCCTGTTACAGTTATCATGATATACAAAACCATATGTGTGTAACGTGTTGCATCAATGAGTTGATTTACTAAAGGAGTAGGGCATATACCTTTCAAGTGAATTTCCACTTATCTTAATAGATGACGTGAAAAAAGGTAAAACATTCTCTTTGCAAAGAACATACAATCATGTGCAAGAAAAAAAATAAGATCTTTGCTTGCACATGATTGGATGATTAAGGTCAGCACAGCTTCAGTCACTAAAGCTGGCTACACACTATACAATCTTTATACAATTTTCTTGTAAAACTCTCCTTTAGATTTATCAACACCATATACAGTAATATGAGGTCAAACCTAAACACTTTCAAATTATATGCAATCAGGCAGGCCCTTGCACTACATAGTTGAAGGTAAATCTAAAGGAAATTGAACAACAAAAATGGTATAATGTTTATCCAGCTTAAGCTAAATGAGTTGTCTCTGCAATTTGAATTTTCACTTAGTTTAGCTTTAATCACCCAGTCATGCACAGGCAAAAAATCCTATTTTTGTTTAAAAAATGTATTTATTTTCCTTTCACAAGAGTGAGTATTTCTTTCAAAGAAATAGGTAAATTTAACAGCAACCCCAAGTGGAGCTTAATTATGCAGATTTCTTAGTGTGCCTTATTAAAATATAAAAGACAAAAGAATAGTTATTTGAATGTGTTGTGCACAATGAAAACTGGTACAGAGATGTATGCATTGGACATGAGAGTATGCTCTAGCAGTCCAGTAAAGTGGTCAAGATGCCCTGCTGCATTTATATCTGCGTATCAAGTAAATCCACAGTGCAAGCATACCAGTTGTATTAATTTTAACTTTTCACTGATTATGTCCATTTTCTTGAAGTAAATCAGTGCATACGTGTCCAAGGACCAAATATTAAAGTTATCCTGTTCCAACACAAAAGTTCTCCTTGAAGACATACCTGTACATACCCACCTTATTCACTGTCCATGCTTCCTAAAGCCACTCCCATCTTGAGAAATGTTCTCATGAAGTCTGAATGAAAACCAAAACCTCATGGGGTGTTGATCTTCTGGATCCCCTTGCAGCTCTTGCTGGTTCCTTCAGCTGTCCTCCATGTCATTATAGGAGACAGCAGTGAGATGGAGGCTAGGAAGAGGAACCAGAGAGGTCTGCAGTGGACCATAGAGATCAACACTCCAAACAGTTTTGTTGTTTACTGCAAACTTTGAGATAATCACTGGTAAAAGCTGCAGAATCATTATCTACAGCAGCAACAGCAGCAATCACAGAAAATCAGACATAATAGAAATATTTTCCAGTCCCAGTGCCACACTAAGATACAGGCACCATACACCACCTAAGCGTTTGGGAAAGATGGTAAAAAAAGTTTTCCCCAGTCCCCAAAATGCAAATTCATGACTTCTTGAATTACTGCTGTGCAAACTAAAACAAAAGATGACTGAGCTTATTGCATTAACAAAAAATCAGGCCTTCTGTGTCTTCCAATAAGGTTTATATCATGTCATTATAAAAGAGGGGAAGGTATGCATTTCTGGCTCTTTATGGTCTATAGCAATTACATGGAAAATAAGTACTTTTCTATCTTACTTTTAACTAGGCAATTACACATACTAATGCATATCAGGTCTGGCATGCACCCTTTTATGCATGTCCACACCCCTCAGAGTATGCACATAACTTCAACCATGATCCTACAGAGTTGTGGTGCAATGTCTCACTTCTCTTATTGTACCTATAGGGATATGCCTGGATCCAGCAGAAATAATTTCATAAAATAGAAATTACTCATATTGCTCCATATGTTTATCATAACCAGGTCAATACATAGATGTAGGAGGAGGAAAATACCCCTTACTTACCCCTAACTAGGTAATTAGCCCCATATGGAAATGCATGTGCTGGATGTTTGCATTTATGGGTTGTTATGTAGATTTTTAAAGGTGATCTAAAAGAAAAAAGAAAGTTCCTTTTTGAACTGGACAAAGGTTTGTTGTTCTGACTGGGTGAATTTTAGATTCCTGCTTTTAAATAAAGATTTGTTAGTTATCGTGACCCCTAGGAACTAAGGCTGATTTTTAAAAAGTAAGAAAAAATTTAGCCATTTTTAGTTTGATTCATTGCACAATTTTCCCAGGAACTGAAAAATTAAACCTGGTTAGACATGTGGGCCAACAGTTTTCACTCTAGTTTTTTATAAATCAGTCCTACGGTGTGAGGCCAAGGTGAATTTTACACCAAGAGATGCTAGTTTTTATTCTCTTTGTTCTTTATTTTTACAAGAAAAGTGGAAAACCAGAAACCATAAAGGATACCACACTATATATTTGCAAAAGTATGTACATTTGGTCATTGTCTGACAGCTGCAGGTTGCATACATCATCACTAAAGTCCTTTCCATTTGCAAATGCATGGTTTGAGGATTCATAGCATGCGAGCTGCAGCTTTCTCCTCTGTAATCACTGTTGGCAAATCTCCTATTTCAGCAAGTGAAGTCAAACTTCAATTGTTTTTCCTCCCTCCCCTCCTGGTATAGAAACAGAATTGCCCACAAAACAGCAAGTGATGCGATCGAATATTTAAGAAGAATGATAACAACGTGTTAGCAGGAGGCAGCAAGCAATTTCCAAGATCAATAGAACCTATTATTTTAGGGATTATATTTCATGCAAGTACTATTAAACTTTCCTTCTTTCCAGAAATGTGCCTTCAGAAGCAATGGGGCAGAGAAGAACATCCAAATAATTTGGTCCCAAACAAATGTAAAATATAGACTCGATATTTGTATAACTGCTCTGTGGCAAGGTCTCCCTACTGCTATTAATGTTTTACTCTATTTGGATTTAGAAAACTTGTTTTCCCCGCAGAATCTTGAACTGGGCTGAGATTACGTATACAAAATTGAGACCCTGTGTACATAAATGCGATATTTACAAAAAGCCCCAGAAGATGGATTGTATTATTGCACCCTGAGGACACAGTATACCAACCAGTGGTGTATTTTGGTTTTGTGCTGCCCTAGGCAAGACTAAAATCGGGTGCCCCACATTCTAAATTTGCCCCACCCCAGCCACGGTATACCGTTCTTGTCTCAGGGTCTGATGGGGAAGCTGCAGCCATTCACAGTGAACAGCTGGGGCCACCTCATCAGACCCTGAGACATGATTTGTCCAAGTGACATATAAAGAATTACTGCCCATGATCGACGTGATACTTCACATGTGTGGGATGATTGCTGTTTGCGTGCATGCAGGACTGACACGGACGTTCACCTTTGCCTGCGGGCATGAGAGGATGGGGGCACTTTAAATTTTTTTATTGTTATTAATATTTTTTTTATTTTACACTGTTGCGTCAATTTTTTTTTAACTTTTATTGATATCACAAGGAATGTAAACATCCTTGTGACAGCAATAGGCATGTGACAGGAACTCTCTATGGAGAGATCTAGGATTTATAAGACCCCAAGTCCCTCCTCTGCAATTAAAAGCATTCAAAACACCAAGATCAGTGTTTTTGAATGGTTTCGATTTTTAAAACTGGTGCTGAAGGAAGGAAAGGAAGGAATGTCATATCATCACTTTCGGTTTACTGTTACAAACAGCCAATCAAAGGCAATCCCTGCTTTGCTTGGCTGTCTGGCCAGCCAGCGGATGCACTGGCTGGTCGTTTTGGTCCCCTGGTGGGACGGGAGAGCCCGAGAGAGCCACGGAAGGTGGCAGGAGGGGGATCAAGCTAATAAGCCACTCCAATTGCTATTTCAAGAGAGTCAACCACCAGCTCTGCCTGGGGGCAGGGCCGCTCCTCCCCAAAAAATACTGCCCAAGGCAAATGCTTTGTTTGCCTCGTGGTAGATATGCCCCTGATACCAACAGAGCTATAGTAATTTTTGATAACATCAGATCATGATCTATTGTCACCTAAGAAAACATGCTGTACAATTATCCCTGACTTTATACTGATTACATGTATACAGTGAATATATCATTAAGGAGAAGCAACTTTTTTTTGGTAGGAGAAAACAGTCTTTGAAACTAAGACTTCATTCAAACTGCCAATTCATCCATGGTGCAGCAGGTATACTGCAAATATCTGTGGATGGAAGCACGAGTTTTTGTGGAGAGCTGAAGCCAGGAAGCCTGTACAAGCCAATGACAGACTGACAAAAGCTGTGACTGTCTGCCACTGTAAGCATGTATAGACATATATCCACACATAGAGTATTTGCAATCTGTTTGCATCCAGGGATGATCATCTGTCCCTAATTGCATATAGCCGCTTGATGTACAGACACTTGCTTACAGCGGCAGACAATGAGCCTGTCATTGACTTGTACAGGTTTCATGGCAGCGGCTGTCTGCAAACACCTGGGCTTCCAGCCACACATATCCCTACCAAACTATGGCCAATTTCGTAATGTGTTGAGGCCTCTGTGTTGGTTATATCTTGTTTTAAACCTCTTTGGTGGAATAAGTCCATCATTTCTCACTGACCCTGATTTCTCTGTTTCTTTAACAGTTTAGAAGAGTTGCCCTTGGCAATGCCTTTAGACTTCAACATTGACAAGCTGAATGGAAAAGTACCTTTTTGCAATTTAGATGAATTCAAGTTATATAACTTGGGCTATTAAAGTTAAAGCACTTTAATTTCAAACAGTGATGCAGCGTAAGAGGTGCAGTCCTCAAAGAAGGTTTTGGGCCAGGCCCTGCTCATTGCCACTCCCAGTTTACACCCACTTCACTTCTGCTGTCTCTTACACTCACTTGCAGAGTGACAAGCAGATAAGTTCCAATTACATAAGAACAAAGTTATGGAAGAAAACAGTATTGAGTTTGGTCAGAATGTAGGAGTGATTTCCAGTGTGTCTTCTGTACTTGGTATGTTACCAAGAGAAAATAACACACTAGAGATCTCACTGTTCTATGCCTCCCAGCACTGTTTGCCTGCCCAGTTCTGCTCTGGATTATATTGTCAGCACCTTTCTGCCCTCTGATACCAGAAAGTGTGGATGCATGGACAATAAATAGTACTGGTCTCCCCCTTGAACAAGGGCTCAGAAGCCATTGCAGCTCCTGCAACCTCTATTCCTACACCTCAGTCTTATAAACATTTATTATTTATTGGATGCATAGAGCTTCTGGTCTGTCATAGTAACAGTATTTTTTGTAGTAGCTTTAATTTTTAGAAATAAACATTCAGTTGGCATCTTTTCAGATGGTGACAACTATGGACATTATATATCAAAAGCCCAAGCCACTGAAATTGTCAGTAGAAATGTCCATTGTCCAAGTAGATGAAACAGAAAACTACCAAATGGTCAGAGAGCCACACAACCCCTGTTCACCCAGCACATACTGTATATAGTCACTTCCCTGACGTATTCCCCAATATTGCCTCTGCAGCAGTACCACTTGGCACCAGATGTACTATGTTCATTTCTGCTTTAACAGCAGAGATAAAAAGAAAATCTGACAATATTTTCCTTAGTTGGTTCTCTTGTAATGCAGACAAGGGTGTACTGATGTTTTTTCTTTCTACCATGTTTGCGGAACATACTTGTTCATATCATTCAACAATTTATGCCTAGATATGACTAACATTTAAGACTTTGCTACCTACTAAAAATTAAAGAAATGAGCAATGAGAATGATTAATAAGCAGTAGCCCGGGGCAACAAACCTGAAATGATCTTTTAATGATCTGACCACAAGAAAATTAATAACGAAATCGGATTGGTTGCTTCTGCATTTTGCATTCCCATGGTAAAAAAGTTAGTCTTTGTTTATGAAAACTGTTTACAAAATGGTGGCAGATGGAAAACATACCTTTCTGTCTCAATGTGCTACTCAGTGATTGCTTGGAGCAAATATTTGATATTTCTCAAAATATTTGAACATGATCACCTCACTATGCAACATGAAATCAGGGAAATAACTGCATTAGAAGAGTGAATAGCAGCAACAGCAGAATGTTTCAGCCGAAAGCAACCAGTTTTCAATTAACGTATTTATTATTTGCTGGTTACAGTATCTTACAAGCCTACACTGAAAATTCAAATAAGAAACGGAATCAGTTTGCTCTGTTGGTGAAATTAGTGGGTTTACTAAGAACACAATGTAAGTAAAAGATAACAGAGCACTCATACCTGTCACCACCAGGGTGCACACTAAAACAGGAGAAGGCAAAACCCAGGTAATATTACACAAAGCAAATTCACTTATTTTTGACATGTTTACTTTTTGTCAGTGTTTGTACTTGGAGTGGACGTATTAGAAGCAATGCATGCAAAATCACAGACAAGATTTCAGCAAGAAACTGTTCGAGGGAATGGTTTGCTGCATTATGTTCTTCTAGTTCACAGCCCTAAAAGTGATAGCAAAAATGCATCAAAACATGCTTCAGTGTGATGTATAAAAGCACAGCAGGATGATGTGCTTTCAGGAAAGGGGCACAGTGATTGGACTGAGGCTTTCTTGATTGACAAGAGCTTAGTTTAGTTTAGGGAAGACACGCAAACCTTCACAGCTTGATCTCTTTTCTAAAATATATCACACTATCCTTTGAAAAGTGCTGCACGATAGAAGAAAATAACATTCAACAGCCTGCTTTATCAATTGGAGATATTCCTTGAAATGCAGGCAAAACTAAATGAAGAAAAAATAGTTATTTTCAGAAAATAGCAATAATTACATTCTTTCTACAATAATTTTTACAAAAAAGGGCCATACATTAAAAAAATAGATTTTTCGCATAAGGCACATATTGCAAAAAACCATCTCAAGGGAAACTTTGAAGCCAATTCAGAGTAATGATTCTTCTTGTTGGATAATCCTCAGAGTCGAATATTGTAGAGAAATGTGTTATGTTTGCTTTGAGAATGAAGGAAAGAAGTGTGTCTTCAATTATTATGATTTTTTTATCAGTACAATATTTCATTTTTCAGCCAAAAACATGTGTGCATTGTCAGTTTTCTTGCAAATACACATAAACACATACTGGTATACACTGCTCTTTCATTTTTCTGCATCAGCTCAAGCTGCTGGTCATGTGACTTGTGATACCAATTTTGTGTAAAATAATACAAATTAACCCAATACAATTAAAAGATTATTTTAAATGTGTGTTTTTTTGTCAAACAAAATACTTTATTTATTTTTAATTTAGACATTAAAGAAAAAAATGTTTTACTGTGTGATCAGGATAATCTTTACAAGAGAGGGAAATTAGCAGACTGAATGCAAGCTTTAAAAAAAAATTATGAAAAAAAAGAAATGTCAAATGTACTAAGATAGTTTCCAATATGTCACCCTATCTCTTTAAAGGGGTCATTGGGTCAAGGCGAAGGTCAGAGTGTCTTAGGTGTTGAAAGGAAATAGGTTTTATGATCTGGGCTAAATTTAAACAACAGAATAACGGGACTAACAGGATTAAAGTCAGACAAATACTAATTGACCAGTGTTGTCATTGTGAGTTGCGACTAATTAAAGCCCTTCAACTTCAGCTTTTTTTGTAAGGATTTATGTTTAATGACTGCCAATAAAAAGTAAAAAAAAAAATAATAACTTATGATATGGATAGCAAAAAAATATTCAACAAGCTTTATTAGTGTTTAGTAGTCAAATGCATTACAATTCTCCCTATAAAATTCTGCAATCTTTGTGTATTAGAGGTTCATGATTGATAGCTAGGACTTTAATTAAAATTGAAGGCAACTTTAAATGTGAAAAGGTATCTTTCATGGTAGATAAGCATATGTTAATGACTTAACTAAATGTGTTCTCATCAAGACATTCACAGTCAAAAGGTGAATTATTAGCTTTCGAATGGTTAAATAGGTATACAATCTAATAGCAAGGTAGGTTCATTTATATGCAGTGGTTTCCAGAAGCTACCTGCTGTTACTCACTTTTCTGGTTTTCTTTTGTTCTGATTTACAAGAAGGCAAAGGTGTCAGTCAGTCAACCAGTGTAAAAAAAAGTTTTGCACTTTTTTTTTCAAAGAAGTAACATTGGATACAATGCTTTTCCCCAGAATACTTTTGTCCCATTTTTAAAAAATTACATTTACCTGACACTGAGTGGAATTTTTAAAAGCATATAGATGCTCCAGAGTCATGTGCAAAAATAATTCTGTCAGCATATTACTCTTTATCTTTCTTCATATCCACATTAATATACATCAATTCTGACAACCACTTTTAATTTTCAGTGTAAAATTATTCATTGACATAATTTCTATATATATAATTCACATAACAGAACAGAATATGTAGAGATATTCTAAAAGATATTCCTTATAACATTTATTTTAGTATGCAAAGATAGCATATAGTTCATTGCTTTTTACAGTAATTACTAAAAATAATAAAATGACATGCACTATAAAATATGTACAGTATGTATTTATTAGGAGGCAATTTGCTGAACTCTTCGCATTTTATAGTAACTAGAATGACCCAGGTACTTCTAAACCCAAAATACTCTTTTTTTTAATTACTCTTTTTATAATTTTTATGTTTGTGATATGTTTTGGTGCGCATGTTTCTGTATGTATTATCCAGAGGCGGGGGAACTCTCTGCATTTTGTTTGTAGCTGCATGCATTAAAAGGACACTTAGTGTATTTTACATATGAAACCATTCATCCCTCTGGAAGATGCATATGCTGGAAACCACTAACATGCTAAACTGCAACAAGGAGCATTTGTTAGAAATGCAGCACAAAAATGCATAGGAAAATGGTATACATATTTTTTTGTGCTTCAGATACAGTTTAAAGTGTAGGAGAGGGCACTTAGTGCAAAAGTTTAAATGGACCATAAATCATTTTACTCTAATACCTTATTAATGTTTTTCCCCTAAAATTTCCCCCAGAATTGTTGTTGGAAGGAAATATAAACTTGTTGACATACATAGTAATATCCTTATAATAAATTAATTTATCTACCTATTACAATTCTGCTTTGAAACTATGAGGGATCTAATAATAAAGATTTAAACTTTATATCTACAATGACTATACACACACACAGATGCACACCTGCACTAAAATATAAACAAGGACACCCTTTATATATGTGCAAAAAAAAGCATGGTTTTGGCAAGAAGGATTTTATGAATTTAAAGTAGCAATAGCAATATAAAGAATTTAAAGACAGAAAAAAATGCAGAAATATTTCCACTAAAATGTGTAACCTTATTGTATTCAGAATCAGAAAGAATGTTGGCAAGTAATGAATAGCACACTAGATTAATCTGCCTACTGGCTTCCTTAAATTTTTTTGAACACAAACAAGTTTTTTAACTGACAATGGACCTAGGGGATCTCCACACCCATGAAAGAACAGCGCCGATTTTACTAGCACAAAAGCCAAGACTCTGGCACAAGTCTTGTACTTCTCTTGATGGAGAGACTTAGCCTGTTTTCCTGGGGGATTTCAACCTTTCATGCGCACAATCAGGCGGCTTACCACATGGTCCAAAGAAGACCTCAATTGCTCAAGGGACCCTTTTGATTGCTTATGTACGAGACTGTGTAATTTTCTACCAGAACCCAGGTCATATGAAGTGGAAGTGAACTGCAACAGTGGAAAATTACTATCTAAGTTGACATATTTTGGCTAGAAAGCATTGCTCTGTTTAACAAACATACCAGGTTTTTTAATTGTTTGGCCTGAATAAAAAAATCTTTGTGACAGGATATAAGCAATTACAAGCACTACAGCGAGGCACAAAGTGCATAGTGGATAAATAAGTTTCCTTTCTTCAATTTCTTCCTTCCTTCCTTTCCTTTCCTTTCCCTTCCCTTCCCTTCCCTTCTCTTCCCTCACTTTCCCTTCCCTTCTCTCCCTTTGCCTTCCCTTCCCTTCCCTCTCCTCCCTCCTTTATCCCGCTTTCTCACACTCTATGGCTGATTTACAAAATCTGGAGCAAAACATTAGCAGTTAGCCACAGTGGCCTATGTGCTTTAATCTTTCTAAAGCTGCTAGGAATCCTGATTGATGAGTATTCTGATCCACATTTGCTCTGGTATTTTTTGCTCCGGGTTTTGTAAATAAGGCTTTCTGCCTCTCTTTCTCTGTCTGTCTGTCTCTTTCTTTCCACATTTCTTATTTTCAATTGTTATGCTTTGTTTAGGCTTCCAGTCATTAACGTTTAAAGTTAAATAGTTGTGAATGCCTAACTTTCTACTTTAGGTAAGCATGATAGTTCTACGTCATTCCTATTTGAGAAGCTCACAGTTCTCTTTTAATACAACTCTTTAAGGCTCCATGCACACTGGGCTTAAAAAAAGTCTGTTCTCTTGGGAGTAAAAAATGCTCATATAGAGCATTTTTTGTACAAAGTTTAGACGAGTTTAGGAGAATGTTATGTTTTTTTTTCTGCCAGTAAGCTCCAATCAGAAACGCAAACCAGAAGGGTTTTTTTTCCTGCCTCTAAATGTTGAGCTCAAGATATGTCACTAATCGTCCTACTGTGCATGAACACATAGGATAACATTGAGCTGCTTCTACAGGCAGAACATAAAACTCCTATAGAAGCAGCGTTTTTTAAGCTAGTGTGCACAGAGCCTTAATAGCAATGGAAGAAACTAATAGGTGTTGTATTAAACCAGCTATTGTTTTTTTTTTCAATACCATACATATTTATAATAAATGAGTGTATATATTAAAAACTGTGGGCAAAAGTATGATCAACAAAGTAAATATTATATGTTGTATAATCTAATTTTGCTGTCTGTAAGCTTAGACTATGAAGGTGGGTGGTACCATTATTGGTTGCGGTAATTCCCCTAATATTTTTTAAATGCATTTTTACTGCAAAATTCAACAGCTTAAATGTGGGAAATAAATACAAGCTTGTCAAGTGTAAGTTTATGTTTGCTTATCTAACATGATACAATGTAAAAGTCATGTTTGCTGCAAGTCTATATATGGCGACGATTATAACAGCTGCACTTGCAGTCATTATATATATATATATATATATATAAATCTTACTAGCATGTATGTGTTTAGCTGACTTTCTGCTCCTGGACTGTAACTTCCGTTAAGGGGAGGGACTAGGCAGAACAGTGGTGTAGTGGATAGCACTTTTGTCTGGCAGCAAAAGGGTCACTGGTTCGCATCCCAACCACGACACTACCTGCCTGGAGTTTGCATGTTCTCCCTGTTCCTGTGTGGTTTTCCTCTGGGTACTCCGGTTTCCTCCCACACTCCAAAGACATGCTGGTAGGTTAATTGGATGCTGTGTAAAGTGGCCCTAGTATGTGTATGTATGAATGTGAGTTAGGGACCTTAGATTGTAAGCTCCTTG
This sequence comes from Glandirana rugosa, assembly GCA_018402905.1. Taxonomy (NCBI): domain Eukaryota; kingdom Metazoa; phylum Chordata; class Amphibia; order Anura; family Ranidae; genus Glandirana; species Glandirana rugosa. The sequence goes on along the minus strand of BLSH010561389.1, from coordinate 149,977 downwards.
AGGGCAGGGACTTATGTGAATGTACAATGTATATGTAAAGCACTGCGTAAATTGATGTCGCTATATAAGTACCTGAAATAAATTTAAAAAAAAAATCCAATGGGCTTTGTAAAGTCTTGCAGAATATACATTTATGCAGGGTAGCAATGTCTGGCACTGCTGGTTTGCACCATCAGAGCTATACTTTCAGTTCCAACCAGAGCACTAATATGATAGAGTTTTTATATTCTTTCATTGGTGTAAATAGGTATCTTTGGGTGCACTCGTCACAGCTACACAGATCCTGTGCTGATATATTGAATGACTTGACTCTAAACAGTGTGTAACAGTGATTCCATTACTTGTAGTAGGGACATTATACTGTAAGCTCTACAGTGCCAAGAACTGAATGCACTGCATTGCACTTTATATTGGCATTGTGTATTATTTATATATAAATATGTATAGATTTATATTAATATATATATCTATACCTCGTGCTAATAGTATAAATCAACAGAGAGCTTGAAACATCAGTGATAGCATTCAATAATATTTCTATCTGCTGCATATAGCTTTTTTAAGGGATTTAGAGAAAAACATGTGTTTATATAATGGTTAATGGTTAAATGTCATGATTATTTATCTTTATTAAGATTGCAAGCTCTTTAATTTAGAGATAAATGTTACATCTCAGTGCACTGCTATAATAAATGTGGTTGTGTGATATGTGTAACATGGAGATATATATTTGCAATAGATAGGATACTCGCCACAGTATTTAATGTGTTAAATCTTTTTTCTCATGATGTAAATGGTTAAGGGGTGATTTACTAAAGGCATATCTTATCAACCATTCTTGTTTCAATTGACATAGTCTCTAGTTATATAGGCACTGTTTGAAGTGGACCCAGGTTTGCTGGTCTGGAAAATTTGTTATGATAAACCCTAAGATTGGCACAATTTGTTTTGAAGCAAAATACCCGTATATGATTGTCATAAAAAATAAATGATATTCCTGATTGCTGTGCTTAGCCTGGCCCAGCTTCAGCATCAATGTTGTTTCACATTCCATAGCTGCAAGAGTTAAATACATCTCTTTTGATGGGCCTGTTATTTTATTTAGTTTTTATGTGCTAGCCTTACATAACTTAACCCTTTGATTTAGTTTTGCTTACATTTTAAAGAAGCAAAAAAGATAACACACACCCACAAGTAAAAACTGCTGTTTGTTTCCCTGATGACCTTTAGGGCTCATTCGCACCAGCGACCATGTAATACCATGGCCACTGGTGTGCGCTCTGAAGGGAGCAGTGCCAATGTGTCATAAGTGGCACATTCTAATGTTTATTATATTCTTTTTTTCCCCCAATTTTATTGAAATGTCACAACGTAACATTTAATTAATTTATATTTAAACCTTGGGTTGCAACACTACATTGAAAAACAGTAATGAGTGTCCAATTTTGTTCAAAATACACCACTGCAGTACAGTGGTTTGAACTGAACTCATAAGACTCAAGGAAAATTACCTGATCTCTATGCTGGGATTGTATTGGGCAAGGCTGAATACTGCAGTCATATTGTGTGACCAGGCCCTTAAAAAATAATGAGTTGTGTCAGTGTTGTATATGCCTGTTTTGAACAACTTGGTTGGTCATAAACATTTAGACCTCATATCAAGTATGATAAGCAGTGAGTGAACTGTTAGTCACTGCTTGGACTATGGGCTGCCAGGACCTGCCACAATCTTCCTCCTGGACCTTCCTCCTGCACAGTATCATCCATGCTGCCTTTTCTAGAAAGAAATGAAAGACGTAGGTTGCAATTATTTACCCGCACACTGGTAATCTCTGAGTGCAAAAGCAAGTGCCTCTGACTTCTTAAAAGTACTTTAATGTTTATAACCTCTTACACATCCTGACTGTGACAAGTGATGTCCTACTCTTAAATATTGCTTTCCCTTGTCATACTGTAAGGTGATGGGAAAGGGAGACATTAGATTTCCTTAGGTGCTTCGCTGGAACTAGCAGTGATCTTCTCTATCTCAGCCAATATATAGATGTTGCACATATGCAATGAAAGCATCTTTCTCTTTTCTCTGTAGACAAGGGACTGACTACCATTCAGCTGCATAGAGATTTTCTAACATTTAGTACATATATAAATATTGCACTCAAATACTTCATAGCACATCAGCTACATCGATTTGTCTATAGGATGAAACTCACAAACACAGTGTTTTTTTGACACGCTGGAAATGTGTGTGTGCGATAGTGCCTGCTTTCTTTAGCTAACCAATGCATGGGCCAATAGTTCGCCAACTGTCACAAGCATTTCTAAAATTTTTCCTGTCCTGTCACTTGCAAATATAAGGTAGTGTATGGTCACTATTAAACTAAAAGCTGCATAGGAACATAGGCACCATGAGCACAATTAAACTTTTACACTGCTGCCAATCTTTTCTCGCACATATAATTTGCTTGCATAATAGTTTGCTTCTACTGCCCTATTCATTTCTCTTGAACCCTCATTACTAAATAAAATAGTTTTTTTTAAGAATTATGCGAATATGAGATGCAGTATTATAAGCATGCGTATGTAATAATTCACATGGCACACAATTGCAGTGTCACACGCACATAAATAAAAACATATATCATGCTATACGTTTAGGACACCGAAACATTATTATAAGTGAATATACACTTCAGGAATATCCACCCATGATTCAGCACTTAGCTATACATATGATATATACATATAATTGAAAAATACATAAACGGGTACACTCATCATATCTCTTTATCTATGATTTGAAAATATGTTACATAGAATAATAAATAAGGAAAAAAAATGAAAACACATATGAGTAATAAATGTAACAAATCAAAAAGACAGATGGGATTTACAAAGTATAAAATTGGTCAGCAAACTCATGCTTACATCTTAAAGAAAATTAGATTTCAAAGAGAAAAGAGTACTTCCCTAATCTGATTTGAAGTAATGTCTGCGTAGATACTGAAAAAGGTTACATGTTCTTTAAATCATTATAGTCATAATTATAAATCATTATGTTAAAATGTAATGATTGGGCAAACATATGAAAATTAATATATATATATATATATATATATATATACATTATATATACATTTACACATACCACAAGGTAAAGAGTATTTTTTGCTAACTCTAAATACTGTGGGTGTAAAGGCAGCGAGCTTAGCTGCCCTATGTATAAGTAACTTGGTGCTTGTGGATTCCCCTCAGGGCAAACATCCACTGAAAGGGTCAATAAACTGTGTCCCCCTCAAAAGAACAAGCACAATAAAAAGCACCCTCTAGGTCACAGGTCACCTCATCACTGATTGAGATATTCTCAACTTTCTTTTATTCTCTGCTAAACATACCACACACACAAGTAACACCTAAACAAGAGCAGACCAGTCTTAGAGACAGGGCTTACGTGTGGAACAGGGTGAGTGGAAACCATGTTAGTTTTATAGCTGCACCACGGATATCAGCACTCAATGCTTACACCAGTTTACAGACCATATCGTATGCTGCTAAAGGTATTATAAACCTTATTATAAAATGTGGTTGATAATGACTCTGTCACATGTTAGAAACATAATGATATAGACAAAGAATAGAATATGCTTTGAGACAGGAAGACTGTGTTGTCTGCCTAAAAGACAAAGCACATTATATGGATTTAAAATGTTTAGCACATCAGTGTAAGCCTTTAATATTCCAGCTAATATTCCAATGACTCTGCTATTTAGTCACATACTAACTCAGTATCCATTACCAACACTGGGTAGAAAAGAGTTTGAGTTAGATCAATAAAATAAAATACTAATACATACTAGCAATGTTTGTTTTCCGTGGCAATATATCATATTTACCAGTCAATATGCAATTTCTGCGTACTTTGAATATGGATATAATATTTAAAAATAACTATCTAACACACACCAGATGTTAGCCATGGATTGGATGTAAGCCCTTTAACGTCAATGGATGACCTTATGATTGAAGATTTTACGTAATCCATCAGATTCATTCTCTACTTCAAGGGAGGCTTCCACAATATTCAATTACCTACATTTCTCACCAAAGCAGATTTTTTTGTTACTTTAGTCAGAATCAAAAGATATATTGTAAATCGGGGCAATTTCTCAGTGTTGTTTTAGAAACAATACTAGGTGTTTGATAGATGTACATTATAGTAGGCCTGAAAGGTTGTCTCATTTTTACCTCAACAGTGCTCCAACCACAAAAGAACGTAATGATCAGCTAAACTAACTGACATATTTACCAGTGTTATTTATTTTGCTTGAAAGAATCTGTGGTTTATATGGACATTTCTCAGGCTTTCCTTTTTGGAGCTCGTCTCGTGGTTGACTAATACCTCTCCGCTGCCTCTCTCACTTTTTTTCTATGTCTGCCTTTCTCTTCCTCCTTTATAGATTGACCCATAGACGGTGAATGAATGTTAAGCATCAAGAGTAAGTGTCTACATTCTGTTAGGAAGTCCTGATTTCTTTGTAAGACAAAGTTTTTGTCAACAGTCATTCCTCTCACTTTCTCTTGTCACCCAAGGCCCTGTTTACTTCAATATGTCCCTTCGAAGTTCAAGTGTACATGTGATTAGACTGAACTGATTGACACTAACAATGAAAATGCCTAATTTGCTCCTAGTTTGCCTTTAATTATTTCACAATTACAATACATATACAGATGAACAAGTCATATACACATAAGTCATTAGAATAAGAAAAAAAAAAATTGAAGTAAATTTTAATGTGGACCAGGATTGGAACTAATTATGCATGAAGGCAAGGTGATATCCACATATCTAATATACATATTGCCATATAGAAGTATAGCACAAGATATAATAAACAAGTTAAAAAAAAAAAAAAAAATATATATATATATATATATATATATATATATATAAAATATATTTGAAAGAGGTGATACACAGTTTGTTGTGTACATGCATGGTCAATTTTTCAATGATTGAATGTCCATTTTCTTTAAATATTAAGGGGAAAAAAATAACAGCTGAACCAGATAGTTTAGCACAATATACTTATGTATTTTATATGTTCTGAATATCAAGTTGTTACCATCTTAATTATATAGATAAAGCGTGTGTATATATGTATGTATATATATACGACTAATCTTTTTTCCTGGTGATTAATTGTAAGGGCTGGTTCACACCAGATGCAGTCCAGTGTGTTTTTGTTCTGCATCAAAGGTGCATGGACAGTGTTTAACATGGATTCCAATGGCCTTAGGTCACACCAGTGCAGTGTGTTCCAGTGCAGTTAACAAAAGAACATGTCACATTTTTTTTTGCTTGGAACACATCTGGAACATGGCAAAACACATAAAAAATGCACCAAAGCGCAAATGTCTTCAATTGTCCTAAATTGAGATGAAGACAAAAAAGGGGGGAGAAAATGCAATGGAACACATCAAAAACGCATAAAAAATGCATCTGAATGCAGCAAAGCTGCAGCAAAAACACTCATGCAGAAATGCATCCAGAATGCAGAAATTATGGTGTGAACCAGGCTTAAGTGTACACATAAAACACAAGATTATATATCAATAATAATAATAATAATACTGTTAAGATATATGTAGTGACTTTTTATGACATGCTATCTTTTAAGCTGTGGTATAAATGTTTGCATTTCACATTAAAGTACGTATGATATAATAATGATAATTTACATGAATGGATGATAGAGGATGTAATCCATGTGTTTATATGAGTGTATTAACCCTTATTTTATAGTAAAGCTACACACACAGACACACACAACTCACATGCACACACATACATACACACCTATATATAACACACATACACACACTAGATATATATATATATATATATATATATATATATATATGAAAATATTGTTAAGCTAGTGTTTATATCACTGTGGATGCTGAATATGCATTCCACCTCTTTAAAGATCTTATTAAAAGTTAAATGACAGAACATGCATTTAATATTTAAACAAGTGTTTATTTTCACAGAAAAGGTCTACACATCTGGATACATTTACCTCCCAGAAGGGGAAGACACTGGAAAGTAAAACCAGTGTCACAAAACATCACCATATTCAGCTGCAGTTTTTTTTTCTGTTTAACTTGAAAGTAAAGTGTACTATTATGAAGTGTCAAAAATCGAAGGAGACATTAGGACTACTGCTCAGGCTTTCGAAAACAATAAGGGTCATTTATCCATACTGGTTGCAAGACGACAACTTCACATACCCTTGACAATATATTCTCACTTGATGGTCTAATTTAATTATGTTCTTTTTCTGTCACAGAATCAAGACAACATATGCCTAGCCTAATGAATTATCTCATCAAAACAATGTTGAGTGTGTACTCAGTCACATAAACAGGTAACAAAAAACAGCAATTTGCTTTGGAACAGGCCAATAAACTACTGAAAGGAGATATGTTTGAAAAACTTTGCTGACACCTATGAAAGAACAAGAGAATCACCATAAACCTTTGCGGCTTTCTATAGGAGTTTCTGTGACTAGGGGGGCATTTGAAATGTACTGCATTCACCAAAGGAACATCAAAGCCTAGAACTGCATTGGGATAAGCTTTGCGTCCATCAAAAAAAAAAAAAACAAGTTCCCAGGCATTCAAGCTACAAATGCAGGTTCTCGTGCAGTCCAAAAAATAAGATCTCTACATCTCTGCCTCATCCTTGAAGACATGCTATACCACTGCTAAGACTAACAAACATACAGTAAACTAGGCTTAAACACAGTTTAGCATGCAATTATTTAAGAGAAGAGGGACTCACCTTTCAACTTTTAGTGTGTTCTTGTTGGATGTGTAGCATGAATTTTGATTGGTTTTGATGAGACATGGCATTAGTAGTGAGGCTGATTTTTATAGGGGTGGAGTTTTTTTTCTTTTTTTTTTGCAAAACTCTAAAATAAAGAATGTGAACTCTTTCCTGGGGCTGATTGGGGGGAAGGATGTGAAAAGACTGCAGTTATAAAGCACTGCTTGAAGCAGTCTCTCAATGCGTCTCTGAACTTGATCAGATTTTATGTTTCCTGCAGAGAGACAGCGACAATCCTGTGAAAGTGGCTCAATAGACAGACTTTTGGGCTCAGCAAATCTCAGGATATTACAATTACGGCCATCTTTCTCTCTCTCTTTTATTCTCAATCTTACTCCCTATAGTTCTTTGCAAATGCTTTCCCATACAGAAAAGGATGGAATTTATAGAGCTGTCTAAAGCTTATAATCATTGCTAGACAAATGCTGTATTTTTTTTTTAAAAAAAACCCTTTTCTCTGTGTCTTAGTGCTGGTTATATTATGAAGGTATTGTGTGATCATATGCATTTTTTCCCTCATAAAACTGCTCTGTGAAGTTTTAAAATCCTAACTCAGAAAACAAACACAACAGGGATCCTCACACTCTTCTTTGTCTTCAACAGGCAGTTAACTCTTTACTCTTTTTGTCACTGGGGAAAAATTAGGAGTCATAAACATCAAATCAAACCAAAGTCTTTCCCAAGCATTTCTTAAATAATATGTTTAATAAAAATAAGTTTAAATTAAAGCAAAGGACATTTAGCTTTGCATGTCTATAAATAGTATTATTATGGCATTAGTTAATTTTAGTTTAAATTACAATACCATATAATATAAATAAGCAACTTCGCCTTAGTACTCCAGCTATGAATGTGATTTTAAGCAGCAGGACAGTTGTAACACAAGCTACACACAATGCACATACACTGTAACTTGAAAGTTACAGTACAAGGAAAACAAAATCAAGGAAAAAAAATACAATATACAAAATCATAACAACCCTACCCACACCCCCCCCCCCCCCGCTCCCCAAGATATAGGATATGATGTGCATCCCTTTCATTTCTGCTGCTAAAATGGTGTTATTTTTCCTAGTGAATGGCTTCAGATTGTCTTAAACAGGATCACTGAAAGGTAACAGTTTACAGACTGATCACAGGTTTGTGATGTTAGAAGGATGGTTAGCGACATCCCTAAATTAGAAATCTTGCAGACAAATATTTGGGCTTTGCCTAATCTTTTAACACATGCAGTGCTGAAGAAGCCTTCCACATATATATTTTCTAAGTATATACATATATCACTTGCAGCAGCAGAAGGGTTAAGCTTACCTGCAAATACTAAACCTGAGTAGACCAATCAGGGCACAGATATTAGTGAAGCTGCCATATTCAATGCTAAACTCTGTCAATCAAGAGTTCACAGGCAAATGGGTGCCTGGGGCTGGGCTCACATGACACTCCCCCAGCTGAGTTTCTATTGGTGCAGCTCAGACTGCCTCCTGAGTTGGTTTATGTGTGAGGAGTGAGTGATTGACTTTATCAGTCCAAGGACATTACTCTGTTGGAGAGGGTGAACTGTTTCCTGGATTTCTACAAGCAAAAGGAATAAAAGCAAAACTTTTTTTTTTTTTTTCTTATCAGTGCTTCTGCATGAACTGCATCTTGTGTTGACCATTCAGAAAGTCTGCATTGCTCTGGCTCATTCATGACAATGCTTCTAGATGGAGGACCTCAATTTCCCTCCCTGGGAGTTGGAGGGTTTGGGACATCTCGCCATCATGAAATGTCCAGCCGAGATGCTGGCATGGGGCTTAATCCATTTGCTGAACCTTCACATGCTGCGGCTTTCAAGCTTAGTCCAGCCAGTCATGATCTCTCCTCAAGCCAGAGCTCAGCTTTTACCCCGCAGGCATCTGGATATGCCAACGCGCTCGGGCACCACGCTGGGCAGGTGCCATCTTACGGAGGTGCTGCTTTTAACTCCACTAGAGATTTTCTTTTCCGAAATCGGAATTCTGCAATTGGAGATGCTGCCTCACCAGGGGGTCAGCATGGACTTTTTGCCAGCCATGGACCCCCTGCAATCACCGAACCTCCAGGACACCTGATCTTTCCTGGACTCCACGAACAAAGCTCCAGCCACACTTCACCTAATGGACATGTGGTAAATGGACAAATGCATTTAGGTCTTAGAGGAGACATATTTGGACGTCCAGATCCTTACAGAGCTGTGCCTAGTCCCAGGACAGATCATTACGCTGCTGCCCAGTTTCACAACTACAACCACATGAATATGGGCATGAATGTGGCAGCTCATCATGGCCCAGGGGCATTTTTTAGATATATGAGGCAACCTATCAAACAAGAATTATCATGTAAGTGGCTAGAGGAATCACCAATGAACCGACCGCAGAAAGCCTGCGACAGGACATTCAGCAGCATGCATGAGCTGGTTACACATATGACAATGGAACATGTTGGGGGACCAGAACAAACTAATCACATTTGCTACTGGGAGGAATGTCCTAGGGGAGGAAAATCCTTTAAGGCAAAGTACAAACTGGTTAATCACATAAGGGTTCACACTGGAGAAAAACCTTTTCCATGTCCCTTTCCTGGATGTGGGAAAATCTTTGCAAGATCAGAAAATCTAAAGATCCACAAAAGAACTCACACAGGTAAGGGATTGAGACATATACATATATATTTATAGTTTATTTATATTATTTATATGTCATTTATACAGAGTATATATATATATATATATATATATATATATATATATATACATGTTTTCTTTTCTTATTTTTATTTTACATGCTTTTGCTTTAGGCCTGTATCTGTGAATCAGTATAATATTATGATTTTTACACTGAAACTGATACTTTTTTGTCATTGTTATTTAAATGTGTAGGTCTGCTGTTTAAAATCAAACCTTGACAATAAACAAAACAGAGTTGATTAGTTTAAGAAAATATTATTAGCATTTTCTTCCTTCTTTGTTGTCTTGTCTCTTGCATGCAATGAACAAATAAGAGTTTGTTGAGTGATGATTCACTTCCAAAGCAGTTTGGTTCCTTGCATACTGTTAAGTAAACTATAGAAATGCTAATTAAATCTCATTTTCACTTACTTCCGCTCTTTTTTTACTCTTGATTGGCACATCTCCTAATTAAAGCAGTGATACTTTTGTCAAAGTATTTTTATTTGGAATCCTGTGTTTAATTAAACTCTTTGGAAGCATAGTGAGTTTAGGAAGAGCAGAATAACATCCATTTCTGTCCTTATATAACATGTCTGGAAGAAAATGGTTGCCTATAGTTTTAAGAACTGATTTTATTTTCTAATAGACATTGTGGTTTGACTAGTAACTGTGGGTACTGTATTCTTAAAATGGCCTGCTTAAACTGCTATTATGTAAAAATCATATCTAATATATCTGAAAGATAGCAGTTTAACCCTATTGTATAGGACTTATACATTATTTTTTGCATCCTTTAAACATCAGCTTGGCTTGTTAAATATTTCAACATGATATGCAGATAACGTATGGGAATATTTAGCCAGGAAATTGTCCAGTCTGGGCCAGCAATGTGAATTTCATTAAGGGGAATCCAAAGGGGTGAAACTGTAAAATGTAGACCAGCGATGACTGGAATTATATTCTGCAACTTCAGCTACATAACATTCACTTTATCCTTCCATCAGGTGAGAAGCCCTTCAAGTGTGAGTTTGAAGGATGCGATCGACGGTTTGCAAACAGCAGTGACAGGAAAAAGCATATGCATGTGCATACATCAGACAAACCATACATCTGCAAAGTATGTGATAAGTCCTACACACATCCCAGCTCTCTAAGGAAACACATGAAGGTAATATATTGTTGTTATTATTATTACTACTAATAGTTATTATTAATAATAAAAATAATAATAATAAATAGTTCTATATTTATCAATTGGTGGTTGCTGTTGCTTGTTGCTAAATTTTAAAGTATGCTTTCAACAATTTATAAACATTATATGTTTAGCAAATTCTAAAAGATAGCATAGCTATATTTTGTTTAAATTATAATATTTTGGTCTTCAGACAGATAGTTTTATATATGCTATATATTATATTTTTAGGATCTTTAAAATATATAATGCTATGTTATGATAAAACGTTAAATTAAACAATATCTTGTACAAATGGTAAAAAAGTTTTGTGAAGATTTCTTATTGTTAGTGACAACAACACACAACATTGTCATAATTTTCAAAATAGGCAATTTGTTATGAATTCAAAAGTAATGGTCTCAAATTGATCCTAAGGCCTTACTGTGTATATATTTATATAAATTCTTTTTTACTAGGCCACAACATTTTGACACCTTCAAAGGAATTATGAGTGTAATTATTTTTTTTTTCTTGTTTCTGTTTAGGTACACGAATCTCAAGGGTCCGATTCATCGCCAGCTGCCAGCTCAGGTTATGAATCTGCCACCCCACCAGCAATGGTATCAGCCAGTAGTGAGGAAACTTCCAAAACTACTTCAGCAGTAATTCAGACTAACAGCAACACTCACAATCCAGGATTACTTCCACCAAATTTTAACGAGTGGTATGTCTGAAAACATTTTTTACAAAGGCACAATCATGCTCAATAAAAGGACCAAATCAGACTTAGTGACCAAGCTGGTTGTTCTTCCAGGATGGTAATGACATTTATGACACAAACAACAGTATAGGGCTTTGTTTTGTAATATGAATTTACCCTGGAAGATTTGTTTTATTCCTAAAGAAGGCTATGGACTAATTCTGTCCTATTCTCAGGATCTGAAAACATATTTTGGCATTTACATTCCTTATCTCTTACTTTTCTTTCATTTTAACAACATTACATTTTTATTTTCCTAAACAAACTATAGAAAGTTTCTTAAATGGTGTATTTAACAGATAAAAAAATCTTTACACCTTTATGGTGATTGTTATAATCTCACATTCTTAAACAGTGCCAAAGTCTTGTTATGTCTTGAACTTTCTCAAAGCATTACACTTGTGAATGTATTCCTTGTCTGATAGGGTCAAAGCTGTTGTTGGGTATATTTTCAGGATGGGACGTATGTTCATTCACAGATTGTGACCATTTAGTATACAGTTGCCTTTTGTAAGAACTTTTGTAAATATATCCATAATGCCATATTTATCGTTTGTAATTTAATTATTGATACAAGTGCCGGGAACTGAACAATATTTATGAAAAAAGTTTTCTAACAAAACTCTGTATAGCTTTTGGTTATAACTGCTTTAGCATTAAAATTTATTGTTTTGAAAAAAAAATCAAGTTTTAATTTGTCTAGCAATTTTTTTCTATTGTTTAAGATTGTTGTGAGAACCATTACTTGAATGGTGCTACATTAGAAAATTTACTAATATTGTTTTTTGTAGCTGTCTAGGCAACTCAGATATATATCAAAGACATGTCAGAGTAGCTAAAATTTATTTTAAGTGGTAGGTGTAATAAATTTACCCTTCACAATCTTTCAGGCAAATCAAACATTTCTAAGCAATTCAGTTGGGCACCCATGACATCTCTATCTGATGCATCAAAGAACAAATAAGTGCATGCTGCCATTCTCTAGAACAAAATACTGCAGGTTTGATAGGTGTAGCAGCTTTTATTTTTAACAAAATACCTTGTACTTTGCCTGCATAAGAATGCCCATTGTATCTGTCTTAAATAAAAACTTGAAGTAATACTAGTTATATGTCATGTACATTGGAGGCCCTTACCACTGCAAGCAAAGAGATTTATTTTCTAAAGAAAATCTTAAAGCTTTTATCACAGCTGCAAAGACAACACCACTTTTTAGATAATTAATTTCAGGTGAATGCTTGCTGAAAAGCTATTCAGCAAAATCAGACCCTGTTTGCAGCATAACAATTTGATATATATACAAAGGGACATTGGTTAAAACAACTGTGAAGCATACATGTTTTCCTATGTACTACATTAATATTCCCTGGAGTATATACCATTGAAACATACTGGGTTAAAATAATAAAGGGGTGTTTATCTTTCTCACCTATGCTAATTTAAAATCCCTGATCTGGTTCAGGAAAGTTTTTTCTTTAATTCCCCACAACCTATATATGCTCACAAGCTGCATATGCTCATCATTGACTTTTGCTGATCATATTTTTGAAAATGGTCAGTTATTGACACATGCAAAATTGTAACCTTTGTCTTGCCGTTGAACTATAATTCTTGCTGTGTTTCTGTGTGTTTCATCACATGACTCCACCCCTTTAAGCTGCTATATTAGGAGAGATAGAGCTAATATGTAAATAAACAGAATGCATGATTTCTCAACTAGTGCAAAACAAAGAATGACAAAAAAAAACTAAATCAATTTTAACACTTGTGTAATCTGGCAAGATGGCGGCTATCTATTTTCAGCTATGAATAATGGCATAAATCCTGTGCTTTAAATGTGGATGAAAATAAGCAAAATGACTATAAACAAAAGTAAGTTGCCAATAGACTCAAAGAGAGGCGAGAGCTACTGCGTGTAGTTTCATACATAGTTCCTTTAAATATCTAGCTCTTTTGCATATGTGTAATAGGATGACAGATAGAAAAGTATTTAAAAAAAAAGATGAGTAATCAATCTACTTCTCTCAGAAATAGAAAAAAAAGAGAACTACAGTTTTCCAGTAAGGTTTTCTTTACAATACATAACTTTAGATTTTTATTTTGTTTGCAAAAATATTGCTTTATTCAACATTAAATGATGTGTGAGAGAATTTCCTAATTCTTTCAAATACCCCAGATTTGAAGTGAATATATAGTTATAGAGATCTATACTTATATAAAAGCTAAAATTTTTAGAGTCAGCTTTAAATAAACTTGTTTATTCCCAGTTTATTCTGAACTAAACTAAACATTTAAGCACAAATGTATGGGACTGCTTTATATCTAGTGTGTAGGTACATGTGTGCATATATACATATTCATGTATATATTTGTTCTCAGTCTCTTCTCTCTTGCTAACCTATGACAAGCCAGACCATTAAGTAGACTGCAAGAGAATTTTTCGAAAAAAAAAATCAAATTTCATTCTTACAGCTAATTAAACTGAAAATATGATATTTATCAAACATGCACATTTACACGTTGGCATTTCTTTTTCTAATTTTTCCCAGATTGTTGCAAAATTTAAATGATTGGCTCATTAACACATTAAGACTATAGTGGCTCCAAAGAACAGCAGGGTTCTAACTATGAAAAGATCACAATGGCTCCATGCTTTTTGATGTTTTGGGAAGTAAAAGGAGGAATATTGTTGCTTTTACTGTTTTTAAGCCTTTCATGAGCTTATACTAAGAGAAATGATTTGAATAAAAAATGTGTAAGAAAACATTCATATCTGCGTTGATAAATAACTGTTCAGTCAGTGGACGATAGGGCAATTATTATTTGACAATAGGCTCAAATCCCAAAGCTTTAACACCAGCCTACAGAACTCTATTTTCAGCCATGTGACCCAAATTTTGGACTCCATTGAAAAAAAAACTGTTGCCTTTTTAAAAGCAGGGGTATTTATTCTGGTGTGCTAGCTTTGTAAATGAAGCTCATTATATTTTGTTTTTGCCAGTTTGCCTATAGATAGATAGATAGATAGATAGATAGATAGATAGATAGATAGACAGTATGGTTTAACTGATTGATGCATATATTGTTAGATATATTTAACATTTGTCAAAATGAACATGCCCATAATTATATATAACTAAAGTGAATCCACTGATATGAAGCTTCCAAATGTAAAACATTGCACACATATGCCCATTTAATAATCTAGATTAATAGCAATAACAATATGCTGCAAGTTGGAGCTATTTTAAGATTATTTTCAGGCTACATTCTTTAATATTCAGCACAGGCCTAAATATCTGCTTGATACTGCTGTCATTCAAAGGCTTCGCTCACGCCCTGTTGCTGCGTAGCGTCATGATTCATAGCGGCGCTGGGCCTCTCTCCTCCCTGCTTCTCAATACACTTAAACTACACGGAATCCTTTTATCTCCACAACACCGGAAGGGAAATGTGATTGGCTCTTATTTTCCTGTCTCCAAAGATTTTAGTACAGTTTGCAAACTTGGTTAAGATCTTAGTATCCCTCTTTCTTTTGAAATCCATAACTTCTGAACAGCAGAAATATTGTTTCTAATTTTCAGTAAACCTATTAAATTTCTATGTAATACTTAGTTTGTGAATATCCCCCATGTAACAGCAGAGGTTCTTAATGTGAACCCATCAAAGAACTGTCATTTTGTTGCTTCTCTAGGTAGAAGGCTTTTCAAAATGAATAACAATTTATATTTATTGATTTAATGATATTGGGATTGATTTACATAAGAAGCACATGTATGCTGATTCATGAATTCACTTCAATCATTTAGTCAACGTCAGCATCATTTTAAAGGCACAGAAATTCTGCTGCACATGATTTGATATTTAAACCAAGCAGGTACTTTTGGCCAATGTAAAGTTTAATCTTCAAGTAAATCAGGTGAAGCAATTGAACATGTCACTATAGACAGATACAGCATGAGTAGGAATGAAGGTAACATTTAAAGCTTCTGTCATATGTTTCCATGCGTGTGTGCGGGTGCATATATATGTGTATGTATAGATAGAATAATTGTGGTCAACAGAGATAACGTTTTCAAATTTAAAATGAAAAAACGATGATATTTACAAAACTAGCTAAAATTAATTATGGAGCATTAGGTTTACAAGCATAAAATGGGAGCAAAAATGTCCCTGTGTATCAACAGCAAGTTTACATGCACACACGCATACAAATACACATACACACAAAAAATACACACACAAATAGACACACACGTGCACATGCATACTTAACTAAATATTTATTTTGCACTATAATAAGACTTTTTGAACATAAAAAAATTCTGAGTGTATTACGGATTTTGTAGAAGGTAATTTGAGAGTGTAGGTGACTTGATTTCTAGTGCAATACATGTTTGACTCTCAGTGGAAAAGCAGTTGTGCAGTGTAAAGGTTGTATTGAGCACAGCAGAATAAAAGACATTCACAATGTTTTGGTCTGTGTTGAAATTGCAGTGTTGGGTATCACAGTTGCAGATATCTTTGGAATGGTTTTGTGGAGGCAGCTGAAATAAGTGGCATAACTACAGATCATGGGGCCCCATAACAAATTATAAAGGGTCTCTTTCTTGTTGCCTCCCTACTGTCACTGATCTTCAGATAACATATGTCAAAAACAAGGACAGGTAGCAGGAGAGTTGTCAGCATAGAAATTCATTACTATTGACCAGCAATGTGGACTGACATTTTTAGGGAAGATGGGGGCATCAGTACAGGAAATTCACTTTTAACAGTAATTTCCAATTAACCACTCTGTTTTCAGTAGCTCCCCAGTATTTTTAGCATCTCAGATCTAAGGGCCTCATTGTAAATGCTAAGCTCTCCCACCACTTTCACTACTACAGCAAGGTAGTGCTGAAAGAGGTGGTAAAGTAAAAAGAAAACACTGAGACTTGTAGTAGCGATAATAACCAGCACAATATTTTATTTTATGACATAATTGTTAGTAATCCTACATGCAATGCGTTTATTTATTAATGGCTAATAGGTCGTTCCCTTGTTTGCAAGGGATTTTTTATTTAGCTTAGTCAATGAGGTAAAGCTCTGCTGACTTCAATAATCCAATCATGTGCAATTAAGTTTTTTTAATTTTCTCTATAACCGAAATACAAACTTATTTAAACTGTGGGGGCTTTTTGCAGAATTGATAACATCTGCCACTTTTTAGCTAAGGGGACATGCTGGGATTTTTCAGTTAATTTCAGTGCTGTCCAGGAGCTTTGAAGGCAATATATCTACACTACTAAAACAGCTAAAAATGCAAATTTTGCAAAGGGGATCTATCTGATATCAGCTTTTCTTGACTGGAAATATCACAGAGGGTACAGGTTTAGTGTCAACAGCAAACACTCCAATCCTTAGAAACACAGTGATGGATACGTGTTATCTTCACATGCACACAGCTTTTATATGTTTAAAGTACTTCAACAGCCCCCCTAATGAGGCCCTCTTTCACCCCCAGGCCCCATAGCAGCTGCGTGGGCTGCTATGGTTATTGTTGCACCACTAGATGAAATAATGGTACAGTGCTAGGACACAACAGAAAATATTACATGATCTGAGCCAAATCAGTACTGTATGATGGTCCACAGTAAATCTGGATTAAAAACATGAAACCTTCCCAATTCAATGCTGTGCTGAAATGAAAGCCAGCTACAGTATATTTACATTTCCAGCAGCTAATCTGTATAGACTCTAAGCCTATTCTTGCTGACATTTACAGAATCACTAACCATACAAGTGACTGCATCAGGTGCTTATAGAAATAGATAATATAGTAAATAAAAGAAAGGCATCTTACTGTATATACCTCACCCTAGGTAAATTATTAATACAGAAACATACTGAATGTGATATATTAAGAAATATAGGTATTCTCAAATTTGTGAATAATGTATGCTCAAAGTTATATGAACTTTCGCTCATAGATATGTACACAGTTGTATTTTTATGTAACAACTTATTGGAATATAAGCTCTGCAGTAGCCCATAGCAAGCAACAACCAATTTGTTATTAGCTTATAGCTATTTAATGTATTGGGACTAATGAAGTGGCTTCATGGTAGCTGCATGTATATACAGTACACGTTGTTGTATGCATAAGTCAAGTAAATAATTAAATGTATACTGTTACTTGCATCTGAAACATCTAACTATACCGGGTTGGTTTGACATATCTTTAATGTGTTTCATGGAGCACATAAAGATATGTTATTATCCTATATAAAACAGCAGTAACTATTTATCTCAGTAGCTTATTGATACTACCTGCATGTCTAAAATGCAAGCTAACTGCTGTTTATTTAGTTTTAATATATTATATATGTTTATTTATTTAATGTACTTCTTTATTTACTAATTACAGAAAAAAATTAAATATAATAAATGCCACAACCTTAAAGCAGAAGCATTGTCAATTATACCTCCCTGAAAGTTTGAGTAGGGAGGAGTAGACTTGAGATACTGGGGTTAATTTACTAAAACTGGAGAGTGCAAAATCTGGTGCATCTAGGGATGGTAGCCAATCAGCTTTTAACTTCAGCTTGTTCAATTAAGCTTTGATAAAAAAAAAAAAAAAAAAAAAAAATAGGAATCTACGTGGTCTAAAACGTGAGAGGTCAAAATCATTTAATTGGGGTCATAGAGTTCAGATGAGGAGGGA
>BLSH010561389.1:88631-122584 GCA_018402905.1 Glandirana rugosa | reverse complement strand
ATATATATATATATATATATATGTATATACATTTTTTTTTTTTTTGGTTGAACTGGATGGACTTGTGTCTTTTTTCAACCTGACTAACTATGTAACTATGTAAGTAAAGTTATGTTCCTTAAGTGAGTTTATGCTTAAAGTGTAACTTTACCTTTACAGAAAATCTGTATCGTGACTTTACGGTGGACCCCCTCCCCTCCAGTTCTGTTGTACCAGTGTCCCATGATGCACCACTGTCAGACACCGAGACGCCGCTTTACAGGTCTGGGAATTTGAAATACCCGTGGCTTAATCTTCTATCCGTACCACTTAGCGCGTACAGACAAGAGGTATTCTAACTGGTCAGCACTGTCACATGGATGGTGCTGACCAATCAGAATCTGTCTAGCCTGTCCTTTCTGCACTACAAAGAGAGGAGAGAAAGCCAGGAGGATTTCAAGTCCCAGTATCTGACAGCGAGGGAAATCGCGGGTTACTGGTACACAGGGAACGGGGAGGATGGGAAGGGGGTCCAGTGTAAAGTCACCTTATAGATTTTTTAAATTGTTTGACCTAAGTTTACAAATGACCAACTCTGTAGTCATAAACCTGTCCACATGCACTGGGTGGTGGATAGACAGTATATAATAATGTCACAGCAGAAATTTCATTCATTTCCAATAAATATAATACAAATATGCATCCTTGCATATTACAATTACAAGATATCAAGCTAAAGCTTTTGGTGTATTGTTGTAATGACAGTTTAGATCAAAATGGTATCAGACAATTTTAATAAAGAACAACAGGTAGTTGAATGAGCAGATGAGTTGTTGCGGAAAGACTATCACAAACTTGCTACCCTATGTGGTATGAAATATGAAAAATCAGCATATTCATGACTGGCTTCCTCCAAGTTTAAATTGATTCCCACAAGCTTTAACTGTAACTATGACATTTAGTAGGAAACAACAGCAGATATTTCAGTTTTCAGGTATGGAACCTGAAGGTAATTTCCATATAATAACTCTGTACATACACTTTTTTTGTAATTCTGTATACCCCACAAAATAATGGCTTTTGCCTACATACAAAGTTTCCTATAAAGCAGTAAACATTCACTATTAGCCTTTCAAAACTTTTTTTTCTGTGTTAAAGAGTGTGTACCCCATTTGGAAGAATTTCTTTCACTTCCTATCTTAGAGGGACAACAGGAATTGAGAGGAAATCTCTCCAAAGTAAGAGAAATACTCTTTTAGACAATTATCACTTGAATAAGAGTTCACGTTGGAAAATGTCCCTGTTCTGATGGCAACTCAAACTTTTTGTTTTTTCCTCTGTCTCAGTACTGAATGACAATGATCATTAGGACAAATATGAAGAATGAATTCCCAATAGGGACAATAAAAAAAAATGTTCTAGTTGCTCCTCAACTAAAAAACATTGGAAAAAAGGGTTTTAAATATACTTTTAGACATGCAGATGCTATGCCTGTTTCACCCGCATGAATCATGTATATTAATTTGCACTTTCTTACATTTTTCAAGTTATTGAAACTTGTAAAAAATGTATATTTTCCAGAATTCTGTACATTGACTAACTCGATATTTAATTGAATCATAAGAGTAACAAAACATCTGGATTGTTCCTTTATTTTTGTTAGATTGCAAAACTGTGCCAACTTGAGGCTGTTGCAGACTCTAGCTGACTACAAATGCCTACAAGACAACCGGTGACCAAGTTTGGTTCAAGTATTACACTCCAAAAATAAGAATCTCCTTTTGGAATGAGTGAAAAAATGTCTGACACATATTTAAATGATATGTAACTGAAATTTTCACAGTTCAGTAACAATGATGTTAGCAATTTAAATGGCACTTTGTTGGATGGTTACAAATGCTTATACTAAATCATGATTGTTCCTATACACAAAACACAAGGAATTGCCTTGTATGCCCTCCAGGCACATTTGCTTTCTTTCAGTCATTGCTAATGATGGAACTATTGTGTATTTTGGCTACCTGGGAACTTACCAATCTCCTTTGCTGAGAACCCTTTTCTTCCTTTTCTCTAGTTTAATGAATTAGAACAACTGTTTACAACATTAATTGAAGCCAGTTTTACAACTATTTCCTGATTTTAATTAGTAGAAAAAGTGATTGTATTTGGTAATGTCACTTAAATGATTAAATTAAAAATAATAATAATACATTAATAGTGGGTATACAAATTAGTTCTGCTGTTTGGTCCTGTAATTTTGATTTTAGACACATTCTATTCAGTACCAACAGAGCTGAACTGGTGCTTCTCGCATTATCCATCAGTCTAATATGGACCATTATGATTTGCATCTTGCATTAAAACCAATATATTTATGTGCTTCACAGACATGCTCCATCAAAGACTCCATGAACCCTACAAGTGGCATCAAACAAGCTCAAATCACATAGTACAAAATGGAGCTGTGGGCAAACAGACAAGGCTGTACTGTGGCACACTAATTAATGATTTACCTATCATAATGCAATATGGGAATCTTGTCTCAGGAAGAGCCATCTAAAAGGCTGACCTAGCACAATGTTTTTATCTCTTATTGTGGTCTTCATCTGTAGACACTAAGGAGAGCGCATGGGAAAGTAAAATCTGAATTTCTATGTGGTTCTGCTAACATACATAGTGTCAAGAATGACTGGAAATGTAGATGAGCATTAAGAGGGGAGGCCTATGCTAGAGCTGGAGGTATGGCTTTTCAGTATTGCCCCAAGCAATACAGTGAGTAGAGACTGGCTTGGTTTTCATGTAAACATGCATACATGAATGTGTAGTAGTATGGCATACATGCCGCACAGTGACCGCATATTTTAAATTCTGAACCAGGTAAGTATGCATTGTTTTAATGAATAATGGGTGATTTAACCATTTGACCTCCGGATTATTTACCCCTCTTCATGACCAGGTTATTTTTGCGATACGCCACTGCGTTACTTAAACTGACAATTGCGCGGTCATACAGTGCTGTACCCAAATAAAATTTATGTCCTCCCCCCCCCCAATAGAGCTTTATTTTTGTGATATTTGATTTCTGTGTTTTCTATTTTTGCGCTATAAACAAAAAAGACTGACAACTTGGAAATAAAAGATTAATTTTTGACTTTCTGCTATAAACCCTATCCAATAAAAAAAAAATAGAAAAAATGGAATTTCTTCATAAATTTAGGTCAATATGTATTCTGCTACATATTTATGGTAAAAAAAAAATCCCAATAAGCATATATTGATTGGTTTGCGCAAAAGTTATGGCGTCTACAAACTATGGGATATTTTTATTTATTTTTAGTGATGTCGGTGATCAGTGATTTATAGCGGGACTGTAATATTGCGGCAAACATTTTGACACTAACTGACACATTTGGGGACCAGTGACACTAATACAGTGATAAGTGCTAAAAGTATACACTGTCACGGAATACTGGCTGGGAAGCAGTTAGCATCATGGGGCGATCAAAGGGTTAACTGTGTGCCTAGCCATTGTTTTACAATACCGTGTAAGGTGCTTTCACTAAGGGAAGAGATGGAATTTATTCCCTGCTTTGAAGGGACTCCATCCCTTCCCTCCTGTCAGAATGGCAATTTGTATACATAGGCAGATTGCAGTTCTGCCTGATGATCGGCGGGTGCCGGAGGACATCAAATACCCAGCACGCATCAATGATTACACTCAGCAGAAGCAAGCCGGTGGCGGTGTGCATGCCGCTCCCTACCCGGAAGTTTCGGAACGCGTGTATATACGTGATCCGGCACACAGGTGCTGCCCTGTAGCAGTAAAACTGCTATAGGACCTGAAGTGGTTAATGAAGAGTGCACACATTTGCTTGCCTATTATTTTGGTGTCAATATTCAGCACAGTAAGGGCTAGTTTACACTTGCTTCGGCTTCAATGCTCATTAAAGCTCATACAGCTTCAACAAGCTTTTATGATGTGTTTTTGAGGCTTTGGCGGTGCTTCTAAGAGGCTTCAGTGAGGCTTAAACAAGGGTTCAAAGAGGCTTCAGTGATGCACTTTTGAAGCCTCGTTGAAGCTTGGTAAATGCCCTGTGTGTTTGTTGATATCTCACACCTGCAATTTCTCCAAAACAAAGCAAAGCTAAAGCTGAATTGCAGCCTCTGAAAAGCCGCAGTTGCTTCAAGCAAGCTTCAAACAAGCTTTGTCATAGACTTCTATGGAGGCGTTGTAGAGGCTTTGAAGCCAGGCTAAAGCTACATGGGGTATAATTTTTGACACAAAGCTGAAGCGCAGCTAAGCCAACGCAAGGTGTAAACAGCACTGTAATCTAAGCATTTTATTTAGTGACATGGGCTTTGACTGGCGTTAAGGGAGCTTTAACAATGCCTGTCTGATGCCCTGTTTTGAAGCAAGTGTAAATGAGCCCTAAAGCACCCAGTATTTTTGTAACAGTTACATGCTCACTTGTGTCCTTTATTGGTAGAAGTAACTTATTATTATGCCATAAAATTGACGTAGAAGAAAGAGGACACCCTTCCCAACCTTCTGTATCCTTAAAGCTGAACTCCAGCTTTTGTTACACTTTACATACAGTTCATTTGGGCCAAGCTGACCCAAATAAACTATGTTTCTCACTAACTTCTAAGGCCGCTGGATGTGCGGTATAAACTGTATGTAGCTGAGGCCACATACAGTGTACTTCACTGAGTTCCGGGTTCAAGTCAAGACCTTCCTGTCTCATCTCCAGAACACAATAGAGTCTATCTGATCTGTACTCAGCCATTCATAGAAAACAATGTATTATAGCAATAAATACAAAGCTTCCTCTGATTGCCTTGGCCCAAACGAACTGATGTAAAGTGTAACAAAAGCTGGAGGTCAGCTTTAAGGGAATCCAACTAAGCTCCTTGTACTGCAAATCAAACACTAAGCTATTGTACTCTCTTAGTAAGGTGCCATACATGTGCAGATTATCAAGAAAGCCTGATTTAGACCTTCTTTGCTAAACTATCATATGTATGGGATGCCACCAAGTTTCCTGCCTGATAGTTATTGTGTGCAAACAGCTCACAACTGACTCTTTCTATTGCTTTCAGGAAATCAGAATCAAAAAATGGGACTTTTTAGGCATGCCAACTCACATACACTCCTTTGAGAGGGTCTTGAGGAAGGATTCTGAACCTATGTGGATGGCTTTTGACACCATTACATCAGATTGACTCATACGTGAATGTCCATTCCTGTAGTCCTTGTGCAGGGACTGCATCATTAGGAATGTGGTTTTACATTTTCTTTGTGGCTAATAAGTATTATATGTTATTTGATCCAAAATTTACCTTCAGTCCCTGATGAAGAAGGTATTTTGAAACACATCGGACCATTCCCACCACAAAAATCTGTTAAACTTCTATTGTAACAACTGTAATTATACACTATTGAATTTGGGAATAGAGGGTATTATTAGGAGGTTTTTATCTGACAAAAATATATGGCAGATAGGTCTTTTTTATGTGCAAATGACTTGTTTGTAAACTAAATACAATTAAAGCTCAAAACATGAACTTTGTAGGCAATACTTTATTTGTTACAAAAAGGACCCAGAGGCCTACTTCAGAATAGTGTGAAACTACTCATAAGTTAAAAGCATAACATAATTACATCGCACATCATAGACATAACATAGAAATTGACTTGCACTAGTCTTCCCTGGACAACCACCAACCCAGTGGTGAGTGGGGTCGACAGGGGGAAGAGAGTACGCTGACACAAAATAACTGACTTGAGACAGCCTGGGGTGAAACCTATAAGGTCACTAATAAGAATGACAGTGCATCATCATGGGTACAGAAATGAAACAAAAGATACATAAGGTTTCAAACCACAGAGGCATGAAGTAGCAGAAAGGGGCTCAACTAGTTTTGCGCTGTGGATTTGCACTTCATCTGGAACACTCAATAGCAACCTAGTGGAACAAACACAGACATGTCAGTATACCAACACCATATAATAATAGAAAAAGTACAATCAGCAAGTTTTCTTATAAAGTGCATTTGTAACAATTCTGTAAGGGAAGAAACCGCTTACATAGTCAGCTTAAACAGATATAGAACCGGTTGCAGCACACATACCCGAGGTGGCCAGAGTGGTGATGAAGGATGGAAGCCAGGGAACAGAGTAAAGGCCCCCCGATAACACCAAACAGCCAGGGTCAGGCACAGGCAGGCATGGGGAGCTACAGCTGTTGTTTGTAACACTTAATAGTTGTTTGTAAACTAGTATATGTTTAGTAAAACTGTAAATTACTATGAATTGTCATTTTATTTGAAGACTGTGCCTCCTGCCACTATGAAGGAAAGCCAAATTTGAAGTCTAGTGTATAGCTAGGTACATGAAAAATATGCCACAAATTATTATTATTATACATGATAACAATATTACAATATAAAGGAAGACAATGCAGCAACAATACAATTCAATACAAGAGGGTTAGGACTGTCCTGCTTATGCTAGCTTACAATATAATAGGGAGGGGCTGATGAGGGAAGTAGAAGATTTGGTTGTTAGTTGAAAGCAGGATAGGCCTCCCTGAAGAGATGAGTTTTCAGGTATTGCCTAAAAGTGGATAGAGTAGGAGATAACTGGACAGATTAGGGTAGTGAGTTCCAGAGGATGGGAGAGGCTCTGCAGAAGTCCTGGAGATGAGCATGGGAGGGGGAGACAAGGGAGCAAGAGAGCAGGAGGTCATGGGAGGAACAGAGAGGATGGTTTGGGGTGATATTTAGAGATATGATTGGTGATGTAGCTTGGGGCAAAGTTGTAAATGGCTCTGTATGTTATTGTTAGTGTTTTGAAATTTATTGGTTGGGCAATGGCAAGCCATTGGAGGGATTGGCAGAGAGGGGTGGCGGACACTGACCAGTTGGTTAGGTGGATGAGTCTGGCAGCTTAAGTTACAATAATCAAGGCAAGAGATAACAAGGGAGTTAAATTGCTTAGTGGTTTCAATGGTTAGAAAGTGGTGTATTTTGGAGATGTTATGGAGGTGAAGTCTGCAAAATTTGGACAGCGATTGGATTTGGGGCTGAAAGGACAGGTCAGAGTCTAGGATTACACCTAGCACCCTGGCATGAGGGGAGGGACTGATAGTTGTATTATTGATCTTGATGGAGAAGTCAGGAGGAGGGGCACGGGTCGGAGGAAAGATTATGAGCTCACTTTTACAAAGAATGAGCTTGAGGAAGTGGTGTGATATCCATGCTACAAATGAAACAGAAAATGTTAATCTGTGTTAGAGGAGAAACATTCAAAATGTTGGGGTTAGTGTAAATTCCGGGATGACATAAATATTTTGACTGATAATGAAAAAGTTAAAAAGGAACTCTGCTCAACACAGCTTGTGTCTACTCTTGCTATATAACACAATCCCAATGACAATTTAGAAAATAATTGCTTTTCAGTGGATAAAACTTCCTATTTACAAGCCTCTTAAGGTGTCAGTTCATAGGAATATTACTGGCAAAAAAAGTTAGTTTAGACCAGCCTTTCTCAACCTTTTACCTCAGAGGATTACTTAAATAATTTTCAGTTTTCAGGAAACCTCTGCAAAAACCAATTCATTGGGGGGCTGTTGGAAAAATGTACCTTTCATTGGTGGCTAGTGGGAAGAATGCCCCCCTTAAAACATTGGTCAGAATACCAGCCTTACAAACAGCTAAAATGATCATTGGTGGCACCATCAAATGGAAAGTCAGTTAGCCCCTGCTCAAGGAAGCCCTAATTACCACTGGATTAACCCTAGGGTTACATTGAGCATTGGCTTAGAATGGCTGGTTCACTAGTACTTGATGATGTTTAAAGAAAATCTATATACATTCTATTCAGACAGAATCTCTACAGCACCAACTTCTTTAAGTTAAATAAAAAACATGGGCTGACTGGACCACTGCACTCACAGTGGGCTACACACTGCACTGTATCGGCAGAAGTACAGCTTAGACATATGTGTATTTAAAGAGTATGTAAATCCAACACTTCATATTCCTGATGTGTGACTGTTATACTGTGTACTTGTATGAAAAAGTATCCTGTTCTCTTTGTATTGCTTCCTTTGTGTAAAATCCCGGGTGTTCCTGCCAGTCTCTTTGCTTTATTACTAGAGTTGAGCGAACACCTGGATGTTCGGGTTCGGTGGGTTCGGCCAAACTTCGCGAAAAAGTTTGGGTTCGGTACCGAACTTGACCCGAACTTTACCCCGAACCCCATTGAAGTCAATGGGGACCCGAACTTTTTGGCACAAAAATGACTGTAAAAAAGTCCTGGAAAGTGCTAGAGGGCTGCAAAAGGAAGTAAAATGATTTTAGAACAATAGTCTGTCCCTTACAGCAACAACAGGAACCTTACCCTATAGGAGTAGGCAATGATTTTAGAACAATAATCTGTCCCTTACAGCAATAGCAGGAACCTCTCCCTTTAGAACTAGGAGATGATTTTAGAACAATAATCTGTCCCTCTAAGCAGTAGACTCTACCTAGTCTAGTCAAATCGTTCTGTAATGCAGGATGAGATGTTATTAGATCTGCAATCTGTCCCTAAAAGCAGTAGTAGTAGTAATCTCTACCTAGTCCACAATCAGATCGTTCTGTAATGCAGGATGAGATCTTATTATATCTGCAGTCTGTCACTCACAGCGTTGGCAGCATCCTCTCCCTATACTAGCCAGAGAGCATGTGACATGCAGCACTAAGTGACTCCAGCTTATAAAGAGGCTGGGTCACATGATGCACTGGCCAATCACAGCCATGCTATTAGTAGGCATGGCTATGATGGCTTCTGAGGGAAAACCAGTGAAACGCTTGTTGATTGGCTGCCCTGCAGCTATTCAACAGGCGGGATCAAATAACCAAACCCAGAACCCGAACCCAAACTTTTTTTCAAATGTCCGGGTTCGGCTCCGGGTCACGGACACCCCAAAGTTCGGTACGGACACGAACTTTACAGTTCGGGTTCACTCAACTCTATTTATTGCTAAAAGCTGACCACACTCGTCATGCCAGCACAGTGTGGTCAGTTTTATAGTTGTGCTGAAAACTCAGCCTGCCCCCCTCCAATGATCAGACTTGTGCTGACACCCCCCCTCCCGCACAGGCATTCACTGGGAAGATCAGTGTTCTGCTGTTTCTCCTCCCTGAGTTCCCTATGTAGTGGAGAACAGAGGGAATGTGATCACTTATAAAAAGGGGAAAAAAGGTATTTATAATTCTTTTTTTTAATATACACACATAAATGCTTGTCTTTCACGTCTGTTTTAATCTGAAAGGGTTGTTTTACAAGGTGATGGTTTACATATACTTTAACACAATACTCTTACCTACCATGGTCTTGTGAAAGTAGCCTCTGTTTATTAATTTCTTCATTATATGCTATTAAAAACTAGCAGTGCTTTTTTTTATGTTTCTTTAAATATCTACGTCACCTTCATCCTTAGATCCAGAATTTTTCTTCTTTATGCCACAGATTGATTGTGGGCTTCATATGGAGAAACTCTGGCCACAAACATCATGATATCTTCAAAATCCAACAACATTGTGTTCAGGTGAGGATTAAACAAACTCCTTAACCACTTCACCTCCAGAAGATTTACCCCCTTCATGACCAGGTTGTTTTTTGCGATACGGCACTGCGTTACTTTAACTGAAAATTGAGTGGTCATGCAACGCTGTACCCTAATAAAATGTATGTAATTTTTCCCCCCAAATAGAGCCTTCTTTTTGTGGTATTTGATCAACTCTGTATGTTTTATTCAAAAAAAGTCAAAAGTCAAAATAAGAACAACAATTTTGAAAAAAAAAGTACTTTCTGCTATAAAACATTTCCAATAAAAACATTTAAACAATGTAATTTCTTCAGTTTAGGCCAATATGTATTCTGCTACATATATTTGGTAAAAATAATAAGCATATATTGATTGGTTTGCACAAAAGTTATAGAGTCTACAAACTATGGTATATACAGTATACTGGATTTTTTATTTTTTTAATTTTTTTAATAGTAGTAGTGGCAGCATCAGCTACTTATAGCAGGGCTGTGATATTGTTGCAGACAATCAGACACTAACTGACACTTTTGACACTTTGTGAGAACCAGTGACACTAATACCATGATTGGTGTTAAAGATATGCACTGCTCTGTATTAATGACACTGGCTGGGAAGGGGTGTGTGCCTAACCAGTGTTATTCTATAAACCGTGTGCTGCTTATACTAAGACAATTGATAGATTTTATTCCCTGCTTTGCAGGGACACAAAATCCATCACTTTCACCCTGTCAGAACGGAGCTCTACCTGTGTCTCTGCCCAGTGGGTGCTGTCAGACATCCATTGCCCAGCACCTGCAGATCAGCTTTAGCAGAAGCAGCATGCCGCTGGTGAGCATGGGCACCCTCTAGGCAAAAGTGCAGAATCATGTCATATATATATGTGTGATTCTGCAAAGAACGGTCGTCCCAAAGGAGTATATCTGCTATGGGGCAGTCGGTAACTGGTTAATAATGAGCACTTCCACATAGACATACAGTATTCTTTTCACATGATTGGATAATTTATATGGAAATCCACACACATTTTGATTGAAGATTCTCAACTCCTTTAGTAAATAAGGTCAAGTGTAACTTGCTAGAAAATCTCAGTGCCACTGGACCAATCTTTCCCTTCTATACTTGATAGAGGGAATGCATGCATCTCTGCTGTTTTTTGGCCAAAAAGAACAAAAAAGACACAGCAGTAGGTTCCTGCATTTTAGAAGTCAGGTTGAAATCTTTCCACCCGATGAAGAAAAATCAGATTGCATATAGCCATGAATAAAGATCACTACCACCTAGTAATCTTCTCACGAATGAGCACAGTGATTTTGACAAAACTGACTGCGCTACAAAGTTACAATGTCTACCTTCACTGAAATTCCAACAAAATTAGCCTCCAATTTTGCTATGTGGTTTGCTCAGCTAATGAAGGGATTTCCTTCTTTCTGCTCATCCATACTCTTCATTAACGCCAGCTTCAAAAAAATGTATAAGGCATGTAATGCCTACATCTTTTGGATTAACTTGTTCTTAAGCCTGGTACACACTATCGGTTCTTTTCCATTTAACCCAGCGGGTTGAACAAAAAAAACCTGTCAGCTCTGGTCGGAGCCGCTGCACTCACTATGCAAAGTAAGTACAACGGTCTCCCCTGAGCTATTGTGTTCCGATAGGGGGTCGCCCCCCACCAGAACACTCTGATCAGTGCTTTCTGTCATTGGCTGAGAGTGGTGATCGGGAGTTGGTCGGCTGCTGGTTTTCCAGCATGCTTGTCCAAGAGAAGCCAGCCAAATGGACAGTCGGACAGGCTGACATACATTTTTATTTAACTGGCAAATGTCTCCCGGCATTCAGCCCATGTGTACCCAGCTTTAGTGTGCATGTGTGTGTCTAGGCAAATAAAACCATTGGAGGTGATGTACTAAAACAGATGCACAGTATCTGGTGCAGCTGTGCATAGTAACGAATCATCTTCTAGTTTTTTTTGCTAAAGCTTAAATGAACAAGCTAAAGTTAGAAGCTGATTACTATGCACAGCTGCACCAGATTCTGTGTGCACTAGTCTCCCCATTGTTTATTTGCAGTTAAATTAATATTAGTTCCTACATACATGTATAGGCTACAGTTATAGCAAATTTTTGCTAGCCATAAATGGGTAAATGTTTCACAGACTACAACGGGAGGTAAGATGCCTCCCTTACAATGCAATGGGGTCAATTCACAAAGCTTTACCGCATGTGATAAGGGTATCATATTATTAATTTGCATAAATTATAGCATGCAGCAAATTAAGTCAAATGAAAAAAAAAACAATGATTGCGCTGTATTTACTGGAAAAAAATGTGCCCGTAAATATTGCATAAAAAACTCTTAAATCCAATTCACAAATGGACCAGGGAGTAAAAAAGCATGCAATCATTACCACCAGGGTTTAGCTGGGGGGCTCTGCCAAAGCACCTTGTCCCAATGTTGATGGGGATAAGGATGCAAAAAGTAAGTCACTGCCTCCATCTATAACTGGTCTATATAGCAAGGAGCATTGGAGGGCATCAAATGACAGCAAACAGCCAAGGAAACGTCCAAGGAAAAAACCAAGCTCTACTTACCAACCAGCTTGAAGCCAGCCAAATTGACCTGAACAGTATGCATTAAAAACAGAGGATTGGTTACACACATTTGCAAATGCATGCGTAAGCTAGAGGGCCCCGGCAAGGCTCTCTGTGACCTCTAGTCCCTATCTCTGATAGGGACATCAGAGGCCCTCAATGGGGACAAGGGCCTCATCCCCACAACCATGGCCAGTGGTTGTGGGGGTCTGAGGGCAGGAAGCTAATTGGAATCTGGAAGCCCCCTTTAGAAGGGGGCCCCAGATCCCAGCCCCACCATATGAATGTGTGTCAGGTACATCGTACCCCTACCTATTCACCAAAAAAGTGTCAAATTATAATAAAAACATGAGATAAGTTTTGACAAATCTTTTATTAAAAATTAGTCTGCGTCTGACATTTCTTATATAGGTAAGGGGTGGGGCCACATGGCTACATCACCTTGTGGTTCTGCCCCCTGATGACATCATGGACCGGTGCATGCTGGGTTGGTCATTGGTATCGTGTCATTGGTACCATGTCATTGGTATCCACTGTAATCTTCTCTCTGACTTGACTGGCAGATGTTAGTGTGCACATAATAAAAAAATAAAAATTTTTTATATATATAAAGAAAAGAGGAAACTAGCATTTTTGAGAGTCAGAAGAATTCATTATGGATCCTAAAGAAACCCATCATGGACTGGATCCCACCCAAAAGATATGGGTAATGCATATACATATTTGTAGATTCTTGATTTAGTGACTAACTGTGTATTAGACAAACGTAAATTCTTGTGTCACCGATTGTTTTCAATATGTTGTTTCTTTTTTTAGATATAAATTCTGCAACATGCATTAGGACGTGTGTGATCCTACTATCTGGAAGTTCCCCTCATTACCCTTCACTATTTTAGGACTCCCAGTAAAGCGAATCAGACTCCACACAAATTTCAAGACACAGCCCAGTATTACAGCTGAAATTATTAAAGTGGACCTTGCACTCCAAGTAAGGTCCACTTATTTAGTATGGATCCCCTCTTTATTGCTACACTGCTAAACAAAATCAAAAGAAATATGTGAGGGAAATATGCTAGTTAATATATATACCTTTCCAAGAGGTTCAGCACTATAGGTATCACCATCCTTCTGAAGAGATCAACTAAACCAGTTGCATGCATCAAGATCTCTTGCCATACTGTTCACTTCCCCCACTGTGAGAACACAGTGAAGGGATTCTCCTGTCAGCACCATCTGTGTTGATGGGGGAATCGTGTGAATTTCTTTCCTGCAACCCACGGTCGCAGGAAAGAAATGTGCACCGTCTATGGCCTTCCTTAGGGCTACTGATAGCTGAGTGAGGAGGAACAGCTTTGGATCTGATACATTTACACCACAAAATATTTTATCTCTGTATGGTAACTCTCTTCCTGCTGTGTTCGGTGTGCTCTCTTCCTGCTGTATTGCTAGGGTGGCCCTCTTAGGTGGGATATACAAGGTTGTATGATTTCTAATGGTGACCCTACTCATAGTATGCCTTCCTACAGTGATGTGAGTTCTGTATTCTCATCACAGCCATCTTTTCCTTAACCTTCTTCAGGGACTAGCATCTTTTTACATCTACCATTGGGAGGCAACTGATGATGAAATTCCTGTGCATGCATGCTTAAGTTACATCTTGCTTCATCCATTGCATGTTAATGGTATCAGCTTGGGGCTCTACCAAGAATCTTCAAAATTCATTGACAAGTGAGTTTGACCTGCAATTGACCTAGTTTTGAACTGCATTTGACCTACTTCATGTCCATTTTAGCATTTCCATAGGCTTGTATAAGAATGCAAACCAATTTTAAGTGAACAAAGGCCTGTCAACACAAGATCTAAATCAGGTTTTTGTCAAAAGAAATGTATAAAGTATCTTCTACCAAAAAACTCTACCTACTATAGTTTTTTCTTTTTAACGGTAGTTCTGCATTTATTGCTTTTACTGCCAGTGGTGTGAAGTTAGCTTTCTTTTGCCTAGCAGGCTTTTGGCTTTCTAAAGGATTTACAGCTGCCCAATCACTTCCATGGGTGAGGTAATGGGCTGTCCCCCCACTTTGTATCTTAAGCTCCTTTATCCCTCCTGGGCACAGGGGAAATCCCTGGCAGGTGTCAGAAGGAAGAAAAGAGAATGATCAGTGAATATCCA
Organism: Glandirana rugosa; assembly: GCA_018402905.1. Lineage (NCBI taxonomy): Eukaryota > Metazoa > Chordata > Amphibia > Anura > Ranidae > Glandirana > Glandirana rugosa. The sequence goes on along the minus strand of BLSH010561389.1, from coordinate 108,248 downwards.
TTTGTTGATAATCCCTGAAAATTGAATCACTTCTCATTTCAGCGCTGTCAGTCTCCAGTCACTGTGGACAGTGAAAAGGCTAATGAGGCACAATCTGTGCTTCATTAGCTTCAATGAAGTTCAGAGGTGGCATCAGAAGTATAATAGACAACTGATGCCCTCTTATAGAGAACAGTTACCAGTCCCCTTGTAATAGCAATAACGTTAAGTGAAATAAAAAAAAGTTAAAAAAGTAAAGGTAAATAAAATCAATGAAAACTGTTCTAAAAAATATTTTAAAATCCCCCGCTCTGATGTTAACACACATATGAATGTAAACTCATGCATTTGTTTCACCTACATATAAAAATGATAATTGTACCACACATATTAGGTATTTCCCTACATACAAAAGTGAAAGCATTAATTTAAGAATCTTTATTTATGGTTAAAGCCCAACTCTTGGCAAAAAAAATCCCTCACAACGAGGCTGTGCTTGTTTTGTCCAGGGGAGAGGAGAAAGCCCTATACTCACCTAATCATCCGCTCCACCGGCAAACAGTGTTCTCTCACGATTCAACAGTAGACTGTTCCTCATGTCCTCATGTCCAAAGCAGGTCTATGGAGCCTGCTCTGGGCTTGATGATGTCAGGACTCGAGACTACTAGAGCGTGGGGTTGCAGGAGCTGAATGGACTGGTCCTGTGCGAGGAGGATCAGGTAAGTATATCTCCCTTCTTCTCTTCCCTAGATAAAAATGAGCAGTTAAAGTTGTTGTAAAGTTAAATAACTATCCCTGCCAGCCCCTCTGTTCTTCTAAGTGATCCTACACTGTGTACATGTTATTTCAAAATTGTCCCTGTAAATACCTTTTTACTGATCGGTTCTGGCCTCTGGCTGCTCTCCTCTCCCGATCTAAGGGCTACAGCAGGTAGGGCCAAGATCCCCCCTTTGACATCAGCGGGAGGTCACGTGACCGCCATGCTCTCCGCTCAGCCTCTTCCACTGTAGCCATAGATCTGGGGAGGAGAGCGTGGGAGGTCATGTGACCAGACAGAAAAAAGATATTTACAGGGACAATTTTGAAAAAAACATGTAACAGTGTAGCATCACTTAGTAGAACAGAGGGGATGACAGGAATAATTATTTAATTTTAGTTTACATAGGGGGACATAGGAAAAGGCAGAATCAGCCAGGTTTTTTTTTACAACTCAGAGAGGGACAGGTTAGACAGCAAAAGCACTGTGATGTTTAACCTGCTATAAGGTAACAAGAACTGCTGCCCAAATACTATGTGAAATAAAATATTGGAACCATCACAATATTATTCTCTAAGGCCTCTGCTAAAAAAAAAAATATATATATATATATAATGTTTGGGGGTACTAAGTAACTTTCTTACAAAAAAAAATACAGATTTCTACTTGTAAACACAGGGAGGTTTATTTACTAAAGGCAAATATACTGTGCACTACAAGTGCAGGTGCTCTAGATTGGTGGGGTAGCTCTGCTAATTTCTATCATCCAATCATTTGCCAGCAAAAATGCTGTTTTATATTTTCCTTGCATGTGTTTGCGTATTCTTTGCAAAGTGAATCTTTACCTGATTTACTCAGCTCTAGAGCAAGTGCACTTGCAGTGCACAGTATACATTTGCCTTAGTAAATCAACCCCAAAGTGTTAGAATAGGCCTGGCCTTCAAGTGGTAAAGTACACATACTTGTTTCTTTGTATACTGTGGGTAAATACATTACATGCAGAAGTATAAGCTGTTAACCATATCCAGCCCTATTCATTGGCATTTTACATTAATGCAGCTACATGATGCTTTTGTGAACGAGGCCATATTTTGGTACATTGTAAACTGCTTTAATTGCTCTGCCATTTAGAATACTTGAATGAGTGGTAAATACACCACTAAAGCCAGCCATAGATGGATCAAATGTTGACCGGTTCAGCAGGGACTGGCCGAGATTCGATCCACCAATCGTCTTAGGTACAACCGGTATGTTAGATATTTAGCATGTGATTATCTTTCCTTCAACCTGTGGTTGGAGGAAAGAAAACTGCATATTCTATGGCCTACTTAGCACAAGTTGTTTCCCTTAGAAGTATGCTACATTTGACTTCTTGTCTAAGGTTGGTTATACATTATACACTTTTTTGGACAGTTCTCCTTTAGATTTATTTGTATCCAATCAGGAAGGCCTTTGCCCTACAAAGATAAATCTAATTGTACAGAAATTGTACAAGAAAACTAGATAATGTATAGGCAGCTTAAAGTAGAAGTTCACCCTAAAAGTAAGATCTGCCGGCATCCATAATCTAAGACTAACCTATCTAGCCCTGTAGCCGTTGTTGGCTGTCTCCTGCACAGAGCTTCCGCCGCTTTAGATTGGACTGGATCAGCTTCAGAAAAGGTATGTATAGTGATTTCTTCTTTACAGGGCTAGATAGGTTAGTCTTAGATCGTGGATGCAAGTAAATTTAGAGATTTTAGTTTTAGGGTGAACTTACACTTTAAATCTATCGTACACTAACTCTCACTATGCTTTCAGGCTGATTCACTAAAATAATTTAACTTAAACCATAGATTACTCGATTTCCTTTCCTTCCACCATGGGTAGAAGGAAAGAAAATTGCTTGATTTGTATGCCTGGCTTAAGAATCTTTAATGAATTATTGGAGTGAACATCCTCTTTTCTCAAGGTATGCAAAGTGTACACAGTTACTGTTTATTGAGTTGAGATTATAAACTCTTTTAGTAAACCCCCCATTGGATCTAAGATGATCTATGTATGTACCACAACTCCAAAACACCAGCTTGCTCCTGTGATCCAGTCAGATGCTATATCCAGGAGCCCATTCTCTCTCCACTCTGCACTCAAGCACAAGAGAAGGGCACTGATGATGTCTTGGAATTTCACACATCACATACAGTATCTCACAAAAGTGAGTACACCCCTCATATTTTTGTAAATATTTTATTATATTTTTTCCTGTGACAACACTGAAAAAATTACACTTTGCTACAATGTAAAGTAGTGAGTGTACAGCTTGTATAACAGTGTAAATTTGCTCTCCCCTCAAAATAACTCAATACACAGCCATTAATGTCTAAACCTCTGGCAACAAAAGTGAGTACACCCTAAGTGAAAATATCCAAATTGGGCCCAATTAGCCATTTACCATCTCCAGTGTCATGTGACTCGTTAGTGTTACAAGGTCTCAGGTGAGAATGGGGAGCAGGTGTGTTAAATGTCGTGTTATCACGCTCTTTCATACTAGTCACTGGAAGTTCAACATGGCACCTCATGGCAAAAAACTCTCTGAGGATATGAAAAATAGAATTGTTGCTCTACATAAAGATGGCCTAGGCTATAAGAAGATTGCCAAGGCCCTGAAACTAAGCTGCAGCATGGTGGCCAAGACTATACAGCGGTTTAACAGGACAGGTTCCACTCAGAGAACAGGTCTCACCATGGTCGACCAAAGAAGTTGAGTGCACATGCTCAGCGTCATATCCAGAGGTTGTCAATGGGAAATAAACGTATGAGTGCTGCCAGGATTGCTGCAGAAGTTGAAGAGGTGGGGGGTCAGCCTGTCAGTGCTCAGACCATACGCCACATACATCATCAAATTGTTCTGCATCCTAGAAGGAAGCCTCTTGTAAAGATGATGCACAAGAAAGCCCCTCAAACAGTTTGCTGAATACAAGCAGACTATGGACATGCATTACTGAAAACATGTCCTGTGGTCTGATGAGACCAAGATAATCTTATTTGGTTCAGATGTTGTCAAGCATGTGTGGCAGCAACCAAGTGAGGAGTACAAAGAAAAGTGTGTCTTGCCTACAGTCAAGCATGGTGGTGGGAATGTTATGGTCTGGGGATGCATGATTGCTGCCGGCACTGGGGAGCTACAGTTCATTGAGGGAACCATGAATGCCAACATGTACTGTGACATACTGAAGCAGAGCATGATCCCCACCCTTCGCAGACAGGGCCACAGGGCAGTATTCCAACATGATAACAACCCCAAACACACCTCCAAGACGACCACTGCCTTGCAAAAGAAGCTGAGGGTTAAGGTGATGGATAAAGTTGATGGACTGGCCAAGCATGTCTCCAGACTAGATTTGAGCGAACACCTGGATGTTCGGGTTCGGCGGGTTCGGCCGAACTTCGCAAAAAAGATGGTTCGGCACCGAACTTAACCTGAACTTGACCACGGACCCCGAACCCCATTGAAGTCAATAGTGACCCGAACTTTTGGGCACAAAAATGGCTGTAAAAAAGTCCTGGAAAGGGCTAGAGGGCTGCAAAAGGAAGCAAAATGGGAGTAAGAGTAGGACAAGTGCATTGCAAACTAATGTGGATAGGGAAATGACTTAAAATCACATAAAAAAAATAAAAAATGGAGGTGGGGGTGGATGGAGGTGGATGTGGAGTAGGAGGTTGAGGAGGCGGTGACCGTGGTGGTGTAGGTGGAAGTGGCGGGTGAGGAGGAGGAGGTAGCCAACACTGTTTTTTGTTTGTTCCTTTTTTTTTCTAATTGGGGTAGCTCCCAAAATATTGAGACACATTTAATAAAAAAAGTATACCAATGGCTGTGTGAGGCCGGTCTAAATGTCTATTCTGCACAATGTACAGACAAGTCTTGTGGGATCCATGCCTGGTTCATTTTAATAAACGTTAGCTTGTCCACATTGGCTGTGGAAAGGCGGCTGCGCTTGTCTGTGATAACGCCCCCTGCTGTGCTAAGCACACGTTCAAACAATACACTGGCTGCAGGGCAGGCCAGCACCTCCAAGGCATTAAGGGCAAGCTCAGGCCATGTGGCCAATTTGGAGACCCAGAAGTTGAATGGGGCAGACCCATCAGTCAGTGCATGTAGGCATGTGCACACATACTGTTCCACCTTGTTGCTGAAATGCTGCCTCCTGCTAAGACGTTGCCTATCAGCTGGTGGTGCTGTTGGTTGTGGCGTGCTGCTGACAAAGCTTTTCCAAATTTCAGCCATGCTAACCCTGCCTTCTGAGGTGCTGGCGGAGCCACAGCTGCGTTGGCGACCTCTTCCTCCTCCTCTGCCTTCGCCTTGTGCTTGCACTGAGCCCCCTGGGTCATTTGGGAATGCCCTCAGCAGTGCGTCTACCAGCGTGCGCTAGTAGTCGCGCATCTTCCGATCACGCTCCAGTAAGGAAATTAAGGACGGCACATTGTCCTTGTAACGGGGATCCAGCAGGGTGGCCACCCAGTAATCAGCGCAAGTTACAATGTGGACAACTCGGCTGTCATTGCACAGGCACTGCAGCATGTAGTCGCTCATGTGTGCCAGGCTGCCCAGAGGCAAAGACAAGCTTCGTTGGGTGCCACCCTGCTGTGAACACTGTTCCTCCTCCTCATCATCATCCTCGTCCTCCTCATCCTCCAGAATTGTGCCCTGGCTTGAAAATTTTTTATCTGGCCTATGCTGGTGCAGGAACCCACCCTCCGAGCCACTTATGAATGACTGGCCTGATAACCGTGGAAATGACCCCTCTTCCTCCTCCTCCTGTGCCACATCCTCTTCCATCATCCCCCCAAGTGTTTTTCAAGGAGACATAGAAGTGGGAGAGTAACGCTGAGAACAGCATCATCGGCACTGGCCATGTTGGTGGAGTACTCGAAACACCGCAATATGGTACACAGGTCTCGCATGGAGGCCCACTTGTTGGTGGTGAAGTGGTGCTGTTCCGCAGAGCGGCTGACCCGTGCATGCTGCAGCTGAAACTCCACTATTGCCTGCTGCTGCTCGCACAGACTCTCCAGCATGTGCAAGGTGGAGTTCCACCTTGTGGGCACGTTGCATAGGAGGCGGTGAGCGGGAAGGCAGACAGGTGAGCAGCAGCAGGGTGAGAACGCCGAAAGCGCGCACAGACGGCCTGCAGCAGCTCTGACATATTCGGGTAGTTTTTAGAAATTTCTGCACCACCAAATTCAGCACATGTGCCAGGCAAGGGATGTGCGTCAAACCGGCTAGGCCCAAAGCTGCTACGAGATTTTCGCACACCACCAGGCCGGGCTTGAGGCTCAGTGGCAACAACCACTCATCGGTCTGTTGTTCAATGCCCATCCACAGCTCCTGCGCAGTGTGGGGTCTATCCCCCAAACATATCAGTTTTAAAACAGCCTGCTGTCGTTTCCCCCTGGATGTGCTGAAGTTGGTGGTGAAGGTGTTACGCTGACCGGATGAGGAGGTGGTAGAGGAGGAGGAGGAAGCGGAGGAGGAGGCAACAGGAGGCAAAGAGAAATGCCCTGCAATCCTGGGTGGTGGAAGGACATGCGCCAAACTGCTATCCACCTCAGGCCCACCCGCCACTACATTTGCCCAGTGTGCAGTTAGCGAGATATAGCGTCCCTGCCCGTGCTTACTGGTCCACGTATCAGTGGTTATGTGGACCTTGCCACAGATGGCGTTGCGTAGTGCGCACTTCATCTTGTCCCCGACTTGTTTGTGCAGTGAAGGGATGGCTCGCCTGGAAAAGTAGTGGCAGCTGGGAAGCACATACTGTGGGACAGCCACAGCCATCATGTCCCCCAGACGGAATCACAGCATTTCAAAGGGATCATGGGTGGGTAGGGGGGTACTTCCTCTTTCTCTCCAGTGTTTGGGAGATGGACAGCTGTAAGCTTCCATGGGACCATGGTGTCGAAATGCTTGGGGACGGTGGTGGACATGGGTGCTGGGTGGCAGGTGACACTGCCACTGTAGAGGTGGAGGAAGAATCTGAGGCAGCAGCAGAAGAGGAAACAGGAGGAGCCAGAGACCTTTCTTGGATTTTGAGGTACTTATTCCACTGCAGCTTGTGCTTTGCATTTAGATGCCTGGTCGTGCAGGTTGTGCTCAGGTTTAGAACATTTATGCCTCGCTTCAGACTCTGATTGCACAGCATCTAAACTACTTGTGTCTTGTCGTCAGTACATTGTCTGAAGAACTGCCACACCGGGGAATGCCTTTGAGCTACCTTTGGTGTGCTAGGTCCCTGGGTGCGGTGGGTAGTAGCAGGCGTACTGTCTAGGGGACAGTCGCTCCGCTTTTGCAACCTGCTTCCTCTTTTGCTGTGCTGGTGCCTCTGTGAGACCACCACCTCATCCTCCAAACTGCACACGTTACTCGCATGACCTTCATTCCATGTGGGGTCTAGTACCTCATCATCCTCCACATCATCTTCCACCCACTTTTCACCACTACTCTCCTTGTCAGTCTGCACACTGTACAAAGCCACAGCAGTTGGCACCTGTGTTTCGTCATCATCATCAGAGACGTGCTGCGGTGGTGTTTCCATGTCCTCATCCTGCAACAGAAGTGGTTGGGCATCAGTGCACTCAATGTCTTCCACTTTTGCGGCAGGGCTATGTGGATGGCCCACGGAATGCACACCAGCAGAGTCATCAAAAAGTATAAGAAACTGCTGCATGACTTGGGGCTTAGACTGCTTGGCTGATTTACAAGGGGCTGAGGTGAAAGACAGATGGCCATGGGGTTCAGGTGCCAACTCTGAGCTTTCAGAAAGGACCGGGTGGGAGACAATGTGAAGGAACTGGGTGCATTGTCAGCCACCCAATCTACTATCGCCTGTACTTGTTCTGGCCTCACCATTCGTTGAGCCGCATTCGGGCCTACCATATAACGTATAACGTTGAAGGTTCTGTCAGCTACTCGCACATGAGGAAGGTGTTTCACTTGTGTGTGTAGCTGGCACAGATCGACCATGTCCTCTCCTTGCAACAGGAGCTTCACCAACACCACCAACACCAGCAGCACCAGCAGGACCACGACCACGTCCCTTATTTGACGCTCTCCTAATTCTGGACACAAATGTACTATTTAGCACAAATTTATTTTTTAAACCAGCAATGTCAACGCACTTTTTAATTTTGTGCAAGAAATGCACAGCAAGGTGCAAATGTACTGTGTAGCACTATTTATTAATACTAAAAAAAAAAATAAATAATAAATTATTAATCTTTTTTTTAAAAAAAAATAATGTAGATGCACTTTTTATTTTTGTGCAAGAAATGCACAGCACGGTGCAAATGTGCTGTGTAGCACTATTTATTAATAATTAAAAAAAATAATAATAAATTATTATTCTTTTTTTTTTTAAAACAACAATGTAGACGCACTTTTTTTTGTGCAACAAATGCACAGCAAGGTGCAAATGTACTATGTAGCACTATTTATTAATATAATAAAAAAAAAATAGATTTTAGAACACTAATCTGTCCCTCACAGCAGCAGCAGGAACCTCTCCCTATACCAGTATGAGATGATTTTAGAACAGTAATCTGTCATTTACACCAGCAGCAGGAACCTCTCCCTATACCAGTATGATATGATTTTAGAATACTAATCTGTCCCTCACAACAGCACCAGGAACCTCTCCCTATAGCGGTATGAGATGATTTTAGAACACTAATCTATCCCTCACAGCAGCAGCAGGAACCTCTCCCTATAGCAGTATGAGATGATTTTAGAACGCTAATCTATCCCTCACACCAGCACCAGGAACCTCTCCCTATAGCAGTATGAGATTCTTTTAGAACATTAATCTGTCCCTCACACCAGCACCAGGAACCTCTCACTATAGCAGTATGAGATGATTTTAGAATGCTAATCTAACCCTCACACCAGCACCAGGAAGGAACCTCTCCTTATAGCAGTATGAGATGATTTTAGAACACTAATCTATCCCTCACAGCAGCAGCAGGAACCTCTCCCTATAGCAGTATGAGATGATTTTAGAACGCTAATCTATCCCTCACAGCAGCAGCAGGAACATCTCCCTATAGCAGTATGAGATGATTTTAGAACATAATCTGTCCCTCACACCAGCACCAGGAACCTCTCACTATAGCAGTATGAGATTCTTTTAGAACACCAATCTATCCCTCACAGCAGCAGCAGGAACCTCTACCTATAGCAGTATGAGATGATTTTAGAACGCTAATCTATCCCTCACAGCAGCAGCAGGAACCTCTCCCTGTAGCAGTATGAGATGATTTTAGAACTCTAATCTATCCCTCACACCAGCACCAGGAACCTCTCCCTATAGCAGTATGAGATGATTTTAGAACACTAATCTATCCCTCACAGCAGCAGCAGGAACCTCTCCCTATAGCAGTATGAGATGATTTTAGTACACTAATCTATCCCTCAAAGCAGTGGCAGGAACCTCTCCCTATAGCAGTATGAGATGATTTTAGAACTCCAATCTATCCCTCACAGCAGCACCAGGAACCTCTCCCTATACTAAGTATGAGATGATTTTAGAACGCTAATCTTACCCTCACAGTGGCGGCAGAATTCTATCCCTAGATTATCCTGAGAGCAATGTGACATGCAGCGCTACGTGACTCCAGCTCATATTGAGGCTGGGTCACATGATGCACTGGCCAATCACAGCCATGCCATTTTTAGGCATGGCTGTTATGGCTTCTAAGGGCAAACATGTGAAACGCTTGTTGATTGGCTGCCCTGCAGCTATTCAAAAGGCACGAAAAATACCCAAACCTGTACCCGGACTTTTTCTCAAATGTCCGGGTTCGGGACGCGGACACCCCAAAGTCCGGTACAAATTTTAACTTTACAGTTCGGGTTCGCTCAACTCTACTCCAGACCTAAACCCTATTGAGCATCTGAGGGGCATCCTCAAATGGAAGGTGGAGGAGCACAAAGCCTTTAACATCCACCAGCTCTGTGATGTCGTCATGGAGAAGTGGAAGAGGACTCCAGTGGCAACCTGTGAAGCTTTGGTGAACTCCATGCCTAAGAGGGTTAAGGCAGTGCTGGAAAATAATGGTGGCAACACTTTCGACATTTTCACTTAGGGGTGTACTCACTTTTGTTGCCAGCGTGTTGAGTTATTTTGAGGGACAGCAAACTTACACTGCTATACAAGCTACACTCACTACATTACATTGTAGCAAAGTGTAATTTCTTCAGTGATGCACAGTTTTCTTATCATAGCTATGCATCAGGTATTAAAGAAAGTATCCATTCCCATAGGGCAAATATACATAATGCCAATAGCAACCTAATACATATTTGCAATGTTTTAACAGTATACAGTATTAGGGATGGGCCCACGGTTCGAGCCGCACATAAGTCGAATTTAGAACATTATGGGGCGTTCGCAGCGACTTTGCTGCTGCGGAGCGCCCCATAATGCATTGCACGCAGACGGCGCGCACAGCTCCTCCTCCATGGGAGAGCTGCCGCTGTCTATGCTGGCCTTTTTTTAGGTTTCTAGTGCAGGGCGGAGCCACCGGGTGATGTATGGGTGACCCCTCCCCCTTCCGATGTCATGTGATGTCAGAGGGGCGGGTCGCTCAATTACGTCACTAGGTGGCCCCGCCCTTCACTATAAAAAAAACATCAAACTAATGAGAGCTCAGTCGGCGCGAGCCCTCCCATGGAGAAGGAGCTGTTCGTTTTTTGTTTCGGGCCTGTTGCTTGTCGTGATTGACAATGGATTACAATGGAGGACACTTATTGGTTTTTTTTATTTTTAATAAAGGACTTGTCCCTAATTGTCTCCTGTGGTTTTTTCTTTTTTGACACTTTTGGTGAGTAGCACTGGCTGGCTGGAAGAAGACCTGATAGAAGTCGTAATCGGCTCCGATCGGGTCTCCTTCGGCAAATTCCGGAAGCGACGTCACAACGTCACTTCCGGTTTACTTGGCGGCTAACGGCACCAATTTAAAAAAATTACAGTATTCAGAATCGCCGTTTTTGGCAATCTGAATACTGTGAAGTGCAAAGGAGGGATGGGGGGTCTTTTAGACCCCCCAGCCTTCCAAAAAGTGTACCTGTCACCATATATTACTATCACAAGGGATGTTTACATTCCTTGTGATAGCAATAAAAGTGATCAGATTTTTTTTTAAAGGAACAGTGTTATAAAAAAAATTAATTAATTAAATTAAAAAAAAATAATAATAATTTAAAGCGCCACCGTCCCCGCGAGCTCGCGCAGCAAAGAAAACGCATACGTAAGTCGCGCTCCCGCATATGAAAACGGTGTTCAAACCACACATGTGAGGTATTGCCGCGATCGCCAGAGTGTGAGCAATAATTCTAGCAAAAGACATCCTCTGCACCTCTAACCTGGTAACCAATAAAAAATTTTAAAGCTTCGCCTATGGAAATTTTTAAGTACCGGACTTTGTCGCCATTCCGCGTTTGCGCTAAATTTTCAACCGTGTCATGTATGGTATCTATTTACTCGGCGTAACATCCTCTTTCACAATATACAAAAACATTGGGCTAACTTTACTGTTGTCTTATTTTTTAACTCAAAAAAGTAAAATTTTTCCAAAAAAATTGCGCTTGAAAGACCGCTGCGCAAATACCGTGTGACAAAAAGTATTGCAACAATCTCCATTTTATTCTCTAGGGTGTTTGAAAAAAAATATATAATGTTTGGGGGTTCTAAGTAATTTTCTAGCAAAAAAAACAGTTTTTAGCTAGTAACCAACAAATGTAAAAAAAGGGGCACGGTTGGTAAAAAAGCTGAAGTTAGAAGGTAATTGGTTACAATGCACAGCTGCACCAGTTTTTGCACTATCCAGTTAGTAAATCAACCCCTAAGTGTCAAAAAAGATCTGGAATAGTATATTCATAATAAACAAAACACAATATACTGAAGGTATATTATTAAAAAATATTGTACAAACTTGATGAGTAAACCTGTAGTTTGTTAAAAAAAATGCAATAGCACATAAAGGGACAAGGCAACATCTTGTGCAGACACATGGGAAATAGAAGGGGGGAAGAACAGGATCTCCCTGGCATGAGGAAAGATGAAGATTCACCCCAGGAGTCTGTGGAAACCTAGTAATGGGTAGCATCAGATGAGTATCAGATATGTATTAGATATACAGTGTACTTATCAGCATTGTCTCTGAGGGTACCTTTAAAGTACAATACATACATTTTTTTTTTCAATTAGTGCTGCTTTGCTTGCTCATTAAAGTTAACTGGACTTTCAACATGTCATCAGCGTGCAGCCCCTTTTTCTTGAACTATTGTATTATAAGGTTCCAAATAATTAAGGGCAGCTCCTTGACCTCACCAGCCCCAGAGCAGCTGCACCCACTGTTGGTATGCTTTGGAAAATCAGAATGTTTTCACATTTAAGACTATCCAGAAGTTACTTTTTTAGTTTTAGATTTTGGTTGAAAAAATTAGAACCTCAGTTAAACTGATTACTTAGACAGTAAATGAGGGAAAAGTAGATCTTTACCCATCCACTAAACAGAAACTGATCCAAACATTGCAAGAAATTCCACCGTTGTGCAACTATAATGCCTCATATACACAGGCGTTTTGAAAAAACGAGCTGTGACATCGGGACCGGCGCCAGGAAAAAATCGGGGTTAAGTCACGTTTTGTTTAAAAAGACATCCGTCTGCTATTTTTGGACATTTTAAAACATAAAATGCCGGCGCTAAAAACGCCGGTCAACGCCGCCACGACGCTAATGCGTGTTATTGAGCATTTTGCCGGCTCAGCGTCAAAAACGCTCTAACACTGCAGCTTCGGAACAAGCGGGTCCTGCGTTAGATTTACAGCTTAAGAACGCTGATGCCATCTACAGCTCAAAAACGCCAACTTGTATATGAGGCCATAGAATAACATGGTGTGGCGTTCTTAAGCTGTAAAAACAGCTCAAAAACGTGGTGTTAATAACGCCCATGTATATGAGGCCTTAGTGATAGTTCATAGGATTATCATATTATCTGGTGACTTCAGTGACCTCCACCTCTGGCTAGAATGCCTGCTCACCTCTGAATAATGACCCCACTACAGAGTCACATGGGCCTGACAGTATGTCTCTCAAAATGACGCGGGGAAAGGTCCTCCTCCCACTGTCCCTGGATCATGCTGACCTCCTCCCAGGATCCCAATTATTCGTGTGTGGACAACGGTGGAATTATTTTCAATGGGCAGCACAGTGGTGTAGTGTATAGCACTTTTGCCTAGCAGCAAAAGGGTCACAGGTTCGAATCCCGACCGTGACACTACCTGCCTGGAGTTTGCATGTTCTCCCTGTGCCTGCGTGGGTTTACTCTGGGTACTCCGGTTTCCTCCCACACTCCAAAGACATGCTGGTAGGTTGATTAGATCCTGTCTAAAAAATTGCCCCTAGTATGTGTATGCATGTGAGTTAGGGACCTTAGATTGTAAGCTCCTTGAGGGTAGGGACTGATGTGAATGTACAATGTATATGTAAAAGCGCTGCATAAATTGACGGTGCTATATAAGTGCCTAAAATAAATAAAAAATAAAATAAATAAATGTTTGGACTTTGATTATTTTCACATTGGTTGAGCTACACAAGTTTCTGTTTATTGGTTTTGTATAGAGGGTCACAAGTGGATACACTCTGAAGGGTGTTGGTAGCAATCACATTAAGTCTAGCAGTAGGCGATTGACATTTTGATTTGTGTTATATTTTGATTTATTCACACTGAACATTTTATATATTATTTTTGTATTGCACCAATTATCCACTTAACAACCGCCCCATAGCCAATTGATGCGCACCAGAGATTATTCGCTTCACGGATCAACATTCACTCTCAGCGGCCCTTTACCACGTGATCGCTCCGTCAAATGACGAAGTGATCAGATATAAACAATCTGCAGAAGTGCTGTGGGCAGGATCTGAAGTGCCCACAGTGCTGCAATGTGCCAGTCTGCATCATCCATCCACCCAGCCATGCTCAGTCATCCATCCTCATCCATGCTCACCCATACAGCCATGCTGGATACGCTGTCTGAGAGGACTGGCGGTAGGATGCACAACTCAGCACAAGGCTTCCCTGTACATTGGAATTATGTGGAAGACCTAACCCGGTTCTAAAAGAGGGGGCACGTGAGAGTCCATGTCCAAACTACTACTACGATCCAGTGCCAATCGTTCCATTGTTGCAGTGGGTCAGTGAGGGATTATGACTTGGCTTCACAGTCTATTGATGAAGGGGCACCAGTTAACTACTGAGGTCCTCCTGTAGCATCTTACTGCCACAGTACAGGACACATGCCATAAGTCTGGTATTTACATTAAAAGCACATGGGGGACAGTGTCTGGTTTTTCCGCTCTACGATCCCTGACAGTGTCCGTCTAATGTGTCATGTCTTCATGTAGTCGCTACACACCTACAGACCACAGGGGCACAAAAGCCCCTCATAAAAGGCGTGGACCGGAAACGTGTCGGACATTTTTCATCTTGATACTGGACTGCAGAGTGTAACATATCTACAGTGTACATTGATGTTCACCATGTTTGAATAATATGCTGTTCTCATTGGATATGATTTTAGATACAATTGTATGGGTTTACACCCTATTTTAACACATGTTTAAATACATTTATACTTTTTATATAGTTATGTGGGATGTGCTACCTTTAAAGTCCCAAACAAAAGGGGTTTTCATTTCTAGTCATTGATACAGGGATTGGTAGCCCCCACCATTTGCATTGCACCATTGGAAATATATACATCCAGCCATGCTCAGTCAGCCATTCATCCATCATCCCCATCTGTTCAGTCATCCATCCATCATCCCCATCTGTTCAGCCATCCATCAGTCATCCCCATCCATGCTCAGCCATTCCCATCCGTCCTCAGTCATCCCCATCTGTGCTCAGTCATCCCCATCCATGCTCAGCCATCCCCATCTGTGCTCAGCCATCTCATCCATGCTCAGTCATCCCCATCCATGCTCAGTCATCCCCGTCCATGCTCACTCATCCCCATCCATGCTCAGTCATCCTCATCCATGCTCAGCCATCCCCATCCATGCTCAGTCATCCCCATCTGTGTTCAGCCATCCCATGCATGCTCAGTCATCCCCATCTGTGCATAGTCATCCCCATCCATGCCCAATCATCCCCATACGTGCTCAGTCATCCCTGTACATGCTCAGTCATCCCCATCCATGCTCACTCATCCCCGTCTGTGCTCAGCCATCCCCACCTGTGCTCAGCCATCCCATCTGTGCTCAGTCATCCCCATCCATGCTTAGCCATCCCCATCCGTGCTCAGCCATCCCAATCCATGCTCAGCCATCCACATCTGTTCTCGGTCATCCCCATCAGTGCTCAGTCATCCCCATCCTTGCTCAGCCATCCCCATCTGTGCTCAGCCATCCCCATCCATACTCAGCTACCCCCATCCACGGCTCATTTATGCCTCATTTATGCTCATCCATGCCACAGTAGTTCTCATCCATGCCACATTCATGCCACTACAATGCCCATCAGTGTCACTACAGTGCCCATCAGTGCCACTACAGTGCCCATCCATGCCACTACAGTGTCCATCCGTGCCACTACAATGCCCATCAGTGCCACTACAGTGCCCATCAGTGCCACTGCAGTGCCCATCTGTGCCACTACAGTGCCCATCAGTGCCACTGCAGTGCCCATCTGTGCCACTACAGTGCCCATCAGTGCCACTGCAGTGCCCATCTGTGCCACTACAGTGCCTCACAATAGTGTAATAGGTAGTCAAATTAGATTTGCAATTTATTCCCCTAGAACACCTGACGGTGCTTCCTGAATTTTGGGCCTCTGTATGTGGCCAGGCTGAGAAAAAGTCTCACACATGGGATATCGTCATACGCGGGACAAGTAGCAGAATATATCTTGGGGTGTAATTTTTGCAATGCATATGTTATGCGTTAGAAATATTGTATAAATTGACAACTTTGTGCAAAAAAAAAATGAGTTTTCATTTTCTGTCCACATTTCCCAAAAACTTGTGGAAAAAAATTACATACGTTGGGGCGTTTCCATTGTCCTGGTGCTCCAGGATCTTCAAAAGTGCAAGAAGTAGTCAGGAAATTATATGCGTAATTTATGTCCCTAGAACGCCTGATCGTGCTCCCTGCATGTTGGGCCTCTGTATGTGGCCACACTGTGTAAAAGTCTCACACATGCGGTATCACCATACTCAGGAGTAGTAGTAGAATGTATTTTGGGGTGTAATTTGTGCTATGCATATGCTATGTGAGAAATAACCTGTTAATATGACAATTTTGTGAAAAAAAATCTTAATTTTGCAAAGAATTGTGGTTAAAAATGCCAACTTCAAAAAACTCACCATGCCTCTTACCAAATACTTTGGAATGTCTACTTTCCAAAAATGGGGTCATTTGGGGGATATGTGTACTTTCCAGGCTTGTTATTGTCTCAAGAAATGAGATAGGCCGTCAGTACATCAGGTGTGATCAATTTTCAGTGATTGGCACCATACCTTGTAGATTCTATAACCTTCACAAAGACCAAATAATATACACTTATTTGAGTTATTTTTACCAAAGAAATGTAGCAGTATACATTTTGACTGACATTTATGAAGAAAAATAACTAATTTGCAAAATTTTATAACAGAAATAAAGAAAAATGCTTTTTTTTACAGAATTTTCAGTCCTTTTTCATTTATAGCGCAAAAAATAAAAAACCCAGTGGTGATTAAATACCACCAAAAGAAAGCTCTATTTATGTGAAAAAAAGAACAACAATTTCATATGTGTACAGTGTTGCACGACTGAGTATTTGTCATTCAAAGTGTGAGAGCACTGTAAGTGGTTATACTTTGTTTCAAATTTACCCATCCACTCTCTCTTAATCTGGGAAATAATGTTGTTACTAGCTAGCATTCCACTTGAAGATTATGCTGTAAATATGGTTGGCATGTACAGAGGTCACACAGATATAGTCCCACTGGGGAAGTAAACCCAGAAACCCAATAAGACAAGGCACTAAAACAAATATTTGTCTGTTTATCTATCCATCTATATATATCTTACATATTCTGTATGAATGAAAGATTTGGGTCCTACTGCAGCTATGTAACAAAAAAATCACAACAGTAATAACAGCAATGACATCATATATGATACATAAAAAATATGTCTTTTATGATTTTTTTAAAAAGTAATTTCATTTCAAAAAGTCTTTTGTGGTGTCATGAAATAGCTTTTTAGTTTTGCAAGTAAATACAATGGAAATGTTATTAAATGTCTGTTTTTCATTAGATACGTTTATTATTTCACGAATTCATGGCTTCAAAACAGCAAAATAGCAATGTGGTTTGAAAAAAAAGATTTAAATAAAAGTGTAAAATGTATTGTGGCTTTTGATGTTTTTTTTTTAAGAATTAGTTTTTAATGTTTTTTTCTTTTGTGGGTTCTATTAACTGTCATGCAGTATTAGACAGAAAATTGACAATGCTCAGCACTCTACCCAACTCAAAACTACACAACCCATGATGCTTTGGGACACAGAAAAGCAAAATCACCAATGGAAGAGATCAGAGTATCATGAAAACATCCAGTCTAAGAGTTGTCAGATAATTTTAATTATTGGTTACAGATAACAATATTTAAATCTATGAAATAAGATTAAAAATTGAAGCCTCATTCCTGGCAGATAAAAGATGATCTCTTGCAGTGAGACTGCACCCACACTGCAAGGGTGGATAACTTGTTTATTGTTGTCTAGTGGAGGGGAGAAACAGTTTTATTTACCTGAACCTCCTCTCCCCGGCAGGTGATGCTCCCCTATGATCCAGCGGTGGACTGTCCCTCAGTGTTCTCACATCCATATGGATATGGACCCTGCTCTGGTTTGACATCAGAACCCTAGACTGGTGGAGTAGTGGGGGCAACATAGGGTCTGGATCCACTCAGATGCCTTCTCTGGCAGCTGGCTCAGCCTCTCAGTGAATCACTGAGAGCTGAGCCAGCTGCCAGCGCCCCTCTACAGCCTGGCACTCACTGGAGGGGTAGAGCAGAAAGACAGTGACTGACAGTCCTGGCTCTCTCTTCAGCCTGAAGACCAAGAGCTGAGCAATCAGCAGTATTTGCTCGCACAGTTCTTGGTCTTAGATCCAGCGGGGACAGATGCAGCATCGGACTGATGCTGCATCCACCTAGGTGAGTTGTTTGTTCTTTTTTATCTAAACCCATACTTCTCTTTGAATGTGTAAAATAGTATATGAGATTTAGTTAGTGTATATACATCTTCTCTAACAGCCTTATGTAACATACAAACAGTCTCTAATATGCTCTTAGTAGACATGTAAGAAGAGCGAAAAAATGTGTTTAGTTTCCTTTTGTTTAGATTCGTTATTTATATAAATTTGTTTAGTTAGATTTGTTTCATTCATTTAATTTGTTTTCAGAGCTATTTTAATATATTTGTTTTTGAATCGATTCAAAAAGTTTTTGAATCAATTTCGAATAGTTTTTGAATTTGAAAAGTTTTTAAATTTGAATCGTTTTCAAATTCAGACCATTTTCCAATTTCCAAGGAGAATGGGGTGGAGTGGAAAGTGGAGAACAGAATGAAAAAAGATAGAATACAAAAGAGGGGAATATAACAGAAAATGAAAGAATATAATGTGGTGGAGTAGAACAGAGCTGTTTTACTCTGTTATATTCTATTCTTTTGTTTTCTGTTATAATCTATTGTTTTTTTCTGTTCTATTCCTTTGTTTTCTATTCTATTTTGTTCTCTTTAGAAATTGTAAAACGATTCAAATTCGATGACTTTCATTCAAAAATGATTCAAATTCAAATTTTCGTACAAATTTTTTTTCGTTATTTTGGATTTGTTTAAATTCGGTACTATTGTAATACGGAAATTCGATGCATCCGAATTTCTGAAAAACGAAAATCCATTTGAATTTTAATTCGGAGCGAAACAAACCGCACATGTCTAGCTCTTAGAACATTTGCACAGACTCTTGTAACTTGTGAGCATCTATAACAATAATATAGCAATGGACTCTAGTAGTCCCTTGTAATTCATGTGGTAAAATAGGGCATGTCACAGCTGCCACCTCCCTATTTACAGAGTCAATTTTATTACAGCAGTTTCACCATGCATGTTTATTTCCTTATTTAAAGTACCTATACAGCGCAGCCAATTTACGCAGGGCTTTTACATATACATTATATATTCACATCAGTCCCTACCCTCTATACACATACTAGGGACAATTTAGACAGGATCCAATTAACCTCCCAGCATGTCTTTGGAGTGTGGGAGGAAACCGGGTATCCGGAGGAAACCCACACAGGCACAAGGAGAACATGCAAACTCCAGGAAGGTAGTGTTGTGGTTGGGATTCAAACCAGTGACCCTTTTGCTACTAGGTGAAAGTGCTACACCGACTGATCACGGATCGGGGTGAATGGCCGCTGTGCGCGGCCTTTCACCACGTGATCGCGCCGTCAAATGACGGCGCGATCACATGTAAACAAGCCGGCGGAAGCGCCGGCCGGTAAGTGGGGCTAGGCACTAGTCAGCCACATCGTGAAAGTGGATCATCGTTTTCCCAGTGACCAAACTTAGGGTTGGTGTTGTGATGGAAGGACCTCAAACGTACAAGAGGAACACGGACACACCCAAAGGAGGCCTATGGGCCAAAGGAGGGTGTGAGGTTTCTGTACGACCCTCCAATTAACCTAGGACAGATTTAACAGGGATCATACACATATCTCCCATCCCTGACTACACTTATATATTACATATACATTTTCGGGACGCATTTAACCGACGCGACATATCCATGA
>BLSH010561389.1:53750-68378 GCA_018402905.1 Glandirana rugosa | reverse complement strand
TTCCCTATCCCAATTTATTTGTAGGGCACTTGCCCTAGTTTGAAGATGATTTTAGAACAGTTATATGGCTTCTACCGTTAATTAATACTTTTCAGACACAGTTTGAAGATGATCCACATTCACCTCCATTTTTGCTTTTTTTATGTTTTTATTTTTTTAAAAATATTTACAGTTATTTCCCTGTCCCCATTTTTTTGTAGGGCACTTGCCCTACCCTTACCCCCATTTTACTTCCTTTTGCAGCCCTCTAGGGCTTTCCAGGACTTTGTTACAGCCATTTTTGTGCATAAAAGTTCGGGTCCCCATTGATTTCAATGGGGTTCGTTGTCCGTGCGATCGTTCGGGTTCCGTCCGGACCCGGACCCGGACTTTGTCCCGAAGTTCGGACGGACCAGCAGAACCCGAACTTCCAGAGGTTCGCTCAACTCTAATACCTATGTTTTGGATGCAGGAACACTGCCCCATGCTTCAAAATTGGAAGAGGGAAGTAGATAAAATAATGGAAGCTGAGAGATTGATTTTCACTATTACAGAAATTTCAAGACATTTTGGTTGGGCTGCATGTATTACTGTTTTGAAATTAGTGATAACATATAAAATGGTCCTACCTGCTCAACTGATTCTTGGTTCTGGACTCCATATTTTTCCAGTGGGCGACTTATTCTTTTAAGATCCATTGATTACTTCTGAGGCAACCAGAACTCCTTGGAGTAGTGGATCACCATAACATGTATTTGCTCGTATGGCACTCATATATGGATGTATGTACAAACCATAGGTGCTTGCCCTACTTATGATTACTGTCATCACTTGTTTCACCGTCTCCCTGTTAGTCCTTTCTTATTGCAGTTTCCCTTTCCATGTGTCAAGGATGCTATTAAGCACATTTGGAGCACTACACACTGGATGGGAGCACTTGGGCACTGTTACATTCTTAGCTGTATGCTTCCTAACCAATCAGGTGTTACTCTCCATGTTTGTTTCTGATACACAACCACTTTGCACAATGTTCAAAATGAATGACACAACATTGTGCTGAAAAAAAAGTATTTTTATTTCTCTTTTTGGGTAAACAAAATTAATAGAATAAAACTATACAAAAAATGCACATAGCTTCATTTTACCTACTAAGTGAACATTTTCCTCTTTTTTGTAATTCAGCCCAGATGACCCATTTTGTATGTCATGAATCTTTTTAATTTGATAATATATAAAATAAAATGTCACGCTAACAATCACTTTATAAATTACTGGTTCTTTTAGCTGTAGGTATTTCCATATGCATTGTTTAAACATATCTACTCTACTTCTGGTATTACTACATGCAGGCAAACAGTAAAATGTATTACCATATCCAACTTATCCATACATCTTAGGATAAATCCATTTTGCTGCCTTCTTTTTTGTAGTAATTATCCTAGAACCGAGAAACATTAATCTCAAAGTTTACTTTAAGTATGCATTTAAAGCCTACATAAAAATATAACGTAAAATGCAGCCAGTTGCAGAAAAAAAATTAATGCACATTCATGAATACTTATTATATACTGAAAGCATTCAACAGAGTCTTTGTAAAGTATTACGAGAAAGATACTATATCCTTCCAGTTGGTTGATTTGTCTACTTATCTATGTCTACAAGTAGCGAATAGAAAGCTCACTTGTCTGTTTGGTTACCCACTGTGAGACCTGTGACCCCAGTTCTTCCCAAGCTTTTCTAAATAGGGTATGTTTGTATATAGGTCTGCCTATGCAAGTAAACTGGAGTTAACCATTTGCAATCACACTCAGAGCTAGATTATGAATTTGTTTTCACTTCCACTTTTTGTAGTCTTTATTTTATATTTATAAATACGATTAAGATTAAGAATAAGATTAAGTTAACTTCAAAAGTTTTGCCAATTTTTTAGTTTTTTTGTTTTGTTTTGGAATTGATTGTTGTTGTGTTTTTTATGAGCTGTTTATGTCTCATTTATTAGGCTTTATATACACTGGCGTATTGAAAAAAAAAGGAACTGTAATGTCGAGACCGACGCCAGGAAAAAATCGGCATCAAAAACGCGATTTCATCAGCGTTTTGCATTGGCGTTAACGCTCTTTATTGAGCGTCAGCGCTAAGTCGTGCTTTGTTTGAAAATACATTTTAAAACAGAAAACGCCAGTGCTAAAAACAATGGTTAATGTCGCTACGGTGCTAATATGTGTTATTGAGCATTATTGAGCATTTTGCCAGCTCAGCGTAAAAAATGCTCTAGCGCTGCATCTTCGGAACACGCTGGTCATGGGTTCTGCTTGCAGCTTACAAACGCCAATGCCAATTATAGCTCAGAAATGTCAGTGTGTGCATGGGGCTATTGAATAACACAGAGATGCATTTTTTAGATGCAAAAATCGCTGAAAAACGCGGCTGTAAAAGTGCCCGTGTGTATGGGGCCTTATGCAGAATTAGGGGAAACATTCAGAATAAGGATTTACCATTGTGCAAATGTTTAAAAATGTACATAATTGTACTGGTGCCTTTACAATTTATTGCAGGGCCCTGCCTAAAGATCACAGGATCCCTGTTAACTTCTCCCTGTACCTAATTTTAGAAAATGTAAAATTTTACTTACTTATTTACTTACCTTAATTTCAGGTGTCTTGCGTGTGGTCATGTGAATACTAGGGTCCCCTTTCCCTTCTTCAGTGTTGTTGGAGGCTGTACTCATTGCTGCATAGAAAGCTCAATTTTATGCTGTATTTACAACCTAGGCTCACAGAAAAAACTGGATGTTGCTGTTTGTTGGGTGTCATTCAAGCCAAATGCATGGCAGAGTACCAGAGGAGGACATTAAGGGTAGTGATCCCTAGAGCTGGACTTTAATGTTTCCACAAAAACATACTCATAATCCTGCGTTTGAACATTGGAGCCTCACTCGGATGTTTGTCCAAGTCTTTAACTTGTTGTAAAAGGATATGTGCCGCCTTGCTGCCCTCACCGGACTGGGGATGTCCCAAACACTATGGTAAACAAGCACAGACAGAGGGCACAGCGGCCTAGCGCATTATCCTTCATACACAATTTGTTTAAAATACAGTAAAAATGGTACTCACAAACCAAATCTTGTTTCAGGCATATCAATAAATAAAATCACATCTGTGGTAGTCCATACCAGACAACCCAACCGCATAGGCTTGGCTAACGCGTTTTGAGGGGTACCTCTTGCTCAGGCTCTGAGAAAGAGGTACCACCTTGAAACGCTTAAGCCAAGCCTATGCGGTTGAGTTGTCTGGTACAGACTACCACAGATGTGAAGTTTTATTAATTGACGTGCCTGAAACAAGAGTTGGTTTGTGAGTACCATTTTTTATTGTATTTTAAATACATTTTGTATGAAGGATAATGCGTTAGGCCGGTGCACCCTCTGTCTGTGCTTGTTTATCATACTGGACCTTAATGTAGCATGCCCTATACTTTAAAAATACACTGCTGCAGCTTAGGGCTTTCTACTTTTCCTCCTGTAAAAAGCATATTCTGTATTGCAGCAAATTGGACAAGCATTAACATTTAATAATTGGAAATGCATTTTGAAAAGTAATGTTTTAATGTAATTTTTTAAGTTAGTAACGCAATTTAGTTTTTTTTTCAGATTCCTTTAGAAGAGACATAAATGAACCCTTAAAAAGAAAGCAAAAATGTGATGTTCATCATGTCATAGGTGCACAGCAGCACTCTTTTTTACTCATAAAACCACTAATGAGAACGACTAAGCAACGGTTTAAAGGATAACATTGAAAAAAAAAACAGATAAATGTATTCATACTTTCATAGAAAGTGGAAAACAGATATGATGCCTTCAAACATCACAAGGAGATGATAATGGTCGAACCATGAAAAATGGTAGAACACTAGCACAGACAGATGGATGCTGCAAGTAATTAAGAAAGGGCAATCTGAAGAATGTCATGCTGTTTCCAATCTAGCAAAAAAGAGGAGAGATGTTCTTGGAGAAGTATGTTTTTGTTACCTTCAATGTTTGAGGCAAAAAAGAGATGCTATATGTAAAAAAGAGGAAAAATGTAGCATAGCCTTTTGGTACAGCTTGTCTTCAGTATTGCAAAGACCTTGCTTTAATGCCCTTTACATTCTAGCCATGCAGCCTCTATATGCTGATGAGGATCAGAAGATACCAGCATGGGACATTTGCAACAAAAGAAATTACAGTGGTAAGTTTGATTAACATCTTAAAATCTTTCATTACTAGAGATCTTTGAAGACAAAGTGTTCTAACCAAACATAGCAGTGTCAGTGTGTGTTACTTAACTTGTCATTAACTCTATGACTAATTTGCCCGCCTAAACAATTTTTACATTGTTTATATAAGACATATACATTATTTATTCCGTGCAATGTTTAAATAACACACATTTCTCATTATAGGCTGACAATTATACAAAAAAATAAATAAATAAAAACATATTTCTTTTTATGTTTTTTTAAGAAATGTATTTATTTTTATGCACACAGTAAGTGCACACAAATAATTAAAACAGTATTGAACCCAAAACCAAAATATAATATATTGCAGCTTACCAGTCATTATATGTGGTGGCTTCATTAGTTTTCTTTTTTTTTTCTCCTGTTTTAATCTGGTGATCTGGCCAATAACACGCCTCAGGGTTGATTTACTAAAACTAGAGAGTGCAAAATATGGTGCTGTTGTGCATGGTAGCCAATCAACTTCTAACTTCAGCTTATTCAATTAAGCTTTGACCAAAAAACCTAGAAACTGATTGGTTTGTATGCAGAGCTGCACCAACTTTTGCACTCTCTGTTGGGGTACCCTTTTCATAGGTCAGATAGACTGATAGCCCTGCCCGGGTTGGTCCTCGTCTCAGCAAGCTCGGAGATCGATTCGGTTGAACAGAACACAAGACAGGCAGTGGTGTTGTTCAGAAAAGATCTGATAAGTGCTTTTATTTTCTCCGTTTATATAGTTTATTTCTGCTAATCAGAAATACATAAGATGAAACATTTCTCATAACAAATGCAATGAAGACCATAACAGGAATGATAGTCAAAATACATGACGAGAATGGACCTTGGCTAGCAGATAAATAAGCGTCATTTCGGGGAAATAACATGTTTTGCTCAAACTTGCTTATCTGGTGAGAAATGTGTGTGAGAACTTCTATACAAAACTTTTAACTAGTTTAAAATGACTGCTGTAAAACAAAATGGAACTGAACAGGTATAGAAAATTACTTCATATTATTTCACTCTCCAGTTTAGTAAATCAATCTCCTCCTGTATTAGCGAGACACAACTCTGGAGGATTGAGCAGAGGGGGGTAGTGTTAAATGTATTAGAAGATTTAGACCCACTAATAAACTGAAGCCAAACTCAAGCTCACACTTTATAAGCAGTTAAAGCTAACAGTTTTTTTCCTTTTGAGATAAAGGTTTTGCCTGGATAAATAAAAGCTGATCACTTCAATACTACTGCTGGTGTTAAATGGTTTGTCTCATCCATGTAAACTGATACATTCTACTTGAGAGTTGTGCTGTGAAAACCAACAGACTTGCTGGCTGGAACATCAGATGAAAATAGAAGGAAGAAAGCCTAAAAAAGGAAACTAATACAGCCATCAAATCTAAGAATTGGTAAGCTGCAATATAATAAATGTTTGCCTTTGGGTTTAATACTGCTTTAATCCAGCAGTTGTCACTGTCAGTGACAGTAACACAAAGCCATGTGATCACTGAAACCAATCATCATCCAGGTTTCATTGTCAAAGCTTAATTGCACACGCTGAAGTTAGAAGCTGATTGGCTACCATGCACAGCTGCACCAGATTCTGAGTGCTCCAGTTTTAGTAAATCTTTCCCACTGTGTCAGAGCTGACATGTTGTGTTTGCGTATTGTGAATAGGTGATAACCAGTCAGCACTAGATAGAATGTGTAAAGGTTAAACTCCAAGAGATATTCTTTGTTGCTCTCTGTCCTTAATTGGAGAAACTTTTCACTGCTTCCTATCTTGGAAAACACAGATCTCTCAAAGTGAGGTAAATCCTCTTTTAGACAAGTGTCACCAGAGCAAGTGTCCCCAATAAAATATGGTACCTCTCTTCCTTTTCCAGTGACATCTTCAAATTCATTTTTTTACCTAGTGGTAACCAGAATAAATAGAGTGGGTGAATTTCCCCAAGACAGCAATAAAAATCTTACAAAAGTTTTAACTCCTCACCACTCTATCAAAATGGGCTTAGAATACACTTTACAACCAGCAACAGAATATCTTACATGAAAAAATTCCTGAATTTTTCTTTTTCTATACGTAATATTGCAAAGCTGCTCAACAGCAAGTTTGTTTTCACTTCTCTTTTGAGTACTTAAAAACATTCTCAAAAAGTTCTTATTATAACACAATCATTGTAAAATAAAACACTTGAAAACTTCTTAAATGAATAGCATAATGTAGCTGGCTAATAATTTTGTGGCTTTTGGCAGGTAAACAGGTTAGGTTGCAAAACCCTGCACCTACTCAGTAAAAGGAAGCCAAACAAAGCAAGCAATGAGTCCCTAGAAAGATACATGTAAATTTAAAGGGACAGGAACTTGTTTTGCTGAGAATAACTGCTGTTGCTCCTAGCTACCCAGTAGGAGGCCACCAGGATGCAACTGATATGGACCTCAGAACACACTAACCAATGTGTAGTAGTCCAGCTGGAAGCGTAATGGAAAACCAGAAATGGGGACAATCATTGCATAGCTGCCTTTCTGGAGGGACAATAGCAGGCCTTGGAGGCACAGTGGGAGGAGTTCACTACCCCCATGCAACAGCTGATGCATCAAGAGCTCAGGGCAGTGGAGAGCAACCCTAGTTACAGTGGCGATATATAGACTAACTATTTCCTCCAGAAACTGACTCCATACAATGACTTTTACACTTTTGAGAGGGTTGCAGACTGAGAAAAGTGGCCCAAGACTTTTCTCTCTGGAGATACTAAATAAGCAAACTTTAACCTGGTCCTAAAGGGGGCTTTGGATTATGAAAGCCTGAAGACAGAGATCCTCCATCAGCTAGGTGCTACTACTGCTATACAGGCATAGCAGGTTCATGTCTGGGGCTACCAAAGTCTCATGCCTCATGTCTACATACATGAACTGGCACATCTTGTAGAGAGATGGTTTCAGCCAAAGTTGTTGATGGCGGTCTAAGCCATAGAAACGGTAACTGACCATTTCCTACAGGCCCTTCATGGGAATTACCATAGAGGGTTAGTTGTGCTGAACCCAAAACAGCAGGGTTGCTGGTGATGGACATTGAAAGTTATTCAGCTACCAAGCATGGGGGCTCCTGGTTAGAAATCATTATTGCCTGTGAAACCCAAGAACCTGCATGGTGACCCCACAGTGCTGGTGACCATGAAAACAATTGCTTCAAAAATGGCCTATGAAGTGGGTATGATCCGTGGATTACTACATAAAGTAACCATTGGAAAATACTTCTATTTGCTTCAGAGTTTTCAGGAGGCTAACGAGACCTTCCCGAGATTTTATTGTTGGATGCTGAGGTGACCAGGGACAATATCTGGGGGTGTCAAGAGAAATTTTTGGTATTGACAAAAGAGAAAATTTTGGTATTGCCATATTAAATGATTTAACCTTCCAGAAAACACTGGAGAATGTTAAGGAGATACATGGGGCTCCTTAAGTACTTGGCGCAGCACACCAGTTCCAAAGGATAGTGGTAATTTAAGTGGCTATGAAGTAAAAACATTTTGTACCTTAATGCATTCCCTGCATCAAGATAAAAAAAGTCCCACTACTGTTTCTGCCCCGCCCCCATCCCTAAACACTTACCTGTCTCTTCTAATACTTCAGCAATGTCTCTGGCTGCAGCAGTGCTGCTCTCTCTTTCTGGGTTCACAGGATACACTGAGAGCAGTGGGAGCCATTGGCCCCCGCTGTTGTCAGGAAAATCCTATGAGGAAGGAGAGAGGGGCGTGGCTGAGTTGTGCTGTGTATGTCTATGGATGCACACATCTTAACTCGGGGGCCCACCTGCACAGGTGTCTCCAAAGTACATGGCTTGCTATGGGGGCACTCAGAAGAAAAAGGAGTGGATAGCGCTGGTGTGGAACCGCCAAAGAAGGCGTAAGGGACTGCTCTGTGCAATATTGTTGCACAGAGCAGGTAAGTATAGCATCTTTTTTACTTTAATAAGAAATATTGCCTTTAATATTACGTTAATGACCTGTTGTACCAAGTGGACAAAATAAATTGGGAAACATTAGAGCAAGTTGTGGTGCTCTGCCCTTCTAAAAACGTGGTATTGGATCTTGCTCATCAGCATGCTTCGTAATGGTCATTTAGGTCCAGAAAAGACCAAAGAAAAATGTTTTTTCAGATTCTTCTGGACAAGACTGGATAAAAAAATCAGACTTCTGTGAATTATGTCTTATTCATCAGAAAACTGCTCCACTCCCCTGTGATCACTTGTTACTCCATCCATTACTGAGGTGACTTTTGAAAGGATTACAATTGACATGATTAGACTCCTAGTGAAGTCTGTTAGGGGCCACCAGTATATTCTCATTATTTTGGATTACACGACCCGCTACCCAAGGTTGTGTAATCACTGTGATTGTGCCTAGGCAAAAAATATAGTCAAAAAACTATTTCTTAAGTTCATTTGCAAAAGAATACCAGAAGAGATTCTTACTCATCATGTTAAACACTTTATGTCAAAAGTAATAAGGAAGTGGTGTAAACTGTTCATGATTAAACAGGTAAAACCTCTATATATCACCCACAAACTGACAAGTTGGTAGAATGGTTTAATACAATGTTATAAATTGTATAAATGTTTATAAAATGTTATAAATTTTAATGACTAGGATTGTCTTCTTCCCTGTCTCATATTCACTGTCTCAGGTCCTTTGGTTTACCATAGGATTTTCTCCCTTTAAGCTGCTGTATGGTAGTTGGCCCTGTGAAAGAGACTTAGGGACAAGAAGCAACCTGACACAAGAGCGTGACTGTGACTAACAATGATGCAAGAACAAGTTACAGTAGATATATCTGTAGTTCTCAAACATATGCATAAAGGCCAGGAGGCTCAAACCAATTTACAATAGGTTGGAGAGAGTAAGAACCTTTCAATCTAGAGACAAAGGGGTTGATTTACTAAAATTAGACAGTGCAAAATCTGGTGCAGCTCTACATAGAAACCAATCAGCTTCCAGTTTTTTTTGTAAAAGCTTAATTGAACAAGGTGAAGTTAGAAGCTGATTGGCTACCATGCACAGCTGCACCAGATTTTGCACTTTTCAGTTTTAGTAAATTAACCCCACTGTCTTAGTGTAGTTCCAAAACATGTAAAATCAGTTTCTAGCCCAGTGCCCATGTCTGTTTGAGATCCTTGCATATGTTTAGGAGATAAATTATAAAGCTCTCCAGCCAGATAAGTAGAAGCCAGAACAGATTTACTACATAGTTGTAATCAAATCTAGGAAAGATAGAGAGCATGTGGCAGCTCTAGCTAGCCTGCTGTCAGCATTCAGTTTCCCAGCGGCAGAAGATAAAATGGCTGACACCTTATCCAAAGCACATTATCTTGGCATAATAGAGATGCAAAATGGCAGTGTAACCCTAAAGTGCTTGTGCCCAAACCTGATGGCTTGATCCACTTGTACAATGATTTTAGGAAGCTGAACAACCTGTTGATATGTGATGCCAATCCTATGCCCCTGTTAGATGAATTTAAAAAAAGACTAGGGCTGGCCCTGTTTTAATCAAGGGATACTGGCAAATCTTCTTCACCAGCAGCATCAAAGAAAAGACTCATTTTGCTACTTAAAAGGGTTTGTGGCAGTATGACTACAAACAGAGCTATGCAGCCTACCTAGTAATTTATAGTACAAACTGGGAAAGTCATCTCCCCAGAATTCAGGTGGTTTTGGATACAAAGCGAAATACAGGATTTACAGCCAATCCACAACCCGACCTGATGGTTTTGAATGGGATGGGTTAGGGTTATGTTACAGAGTCTGGGCTAATTTGGCAGACAAGGTGGTGGATGGGAGATACTTGTCATCCAAAATGGGGGTTGGGGTGCTCACAGGCTCCAGGTAAGCCTGTCAAGAAGAATGGGTCAATTACCTTTTAGGAGGGTAATTGTAAAATCCCTCTTTTGGGCCTGTAGCATCGACTGTGGAAGAAATTGAGTGGGTTTGCAGCTTGGCTGTTGGGTCCAAAAGTCCCCATCCAGAAAACCTGGCTCATTATAGAAGGGATGAGAAGCCTCACAAGAAAAGACTGTGCTTAGTACTTTTAAAAAACACTGTGGTGAATTTATAGACTGTTTGCCATGCAAGACTTCAAGGATTCACCTATCAGATTGTGAGTTGTTTAGACTGAGTAAGCGCATACTGTATGGACTCTATCTGCTGAAGCAAGCAGGACTTTGTTTCTTTGTGTTATGAATTAAGTGAAGCTTTTTTTCTGCTAATTGGACACCTGAAAATAAATGGGACACCAGTAAACCCTTAAAGAGACAATATTGTATGGTGCTACCTGCCACATTGCTACCACCTAAACAAGTCCCCTGTCACAATATATATATTCTTAAATATTTGCAGATGAATGCTACAAGTACTCCAGTATGAAAAATCTGCCTTGGTGCTCCACACACGATGATAATATCCAATTAGTAATTGTAGGAACTCTCAGGACTTCCACAGAAGGATATGTAATAATAGGCTCCATTCCGCAAATAGTATCTACTGCTTTAAGATCAGCAGTAAAATAGCTCATAGCGTTTTCAAATAATTATTTTGCCATTCATCAAAAAACACTCATAAAATAAGGCATGTGTTATTCCATGGAAATTTGCAGTATTTATCTCATGAAAGCAATCGCTATTTTATCGCATGACATCAAATCCACTGGGATGGATACAGCAGACTGGGATGGATACAGCGAAGTGGAATTACAACGCCTGTCCGTTTGTATTGATGTCTGTGCCCCTGTTAAAGAGATTTACTCTCTCTCTCTTTCTACTGTTTCTCCTAATAATTGAAAGTGAAAGGGAAGAAAATCTCATATTTTAGGTTGCCATTGGAACTCACAGAGGGGAAATATACCCAATGGGAAACAGATGGCAAAAAACAGATGGGGGTTCTAACCCTCCCTTACTCTATCCAAAATGTAAAAAAAAGTTTTGCCTTTAGTTGCACTTTTAAGTAATTTTTGCTGTGATATTTGGCAAATTAATTTCCATATCTTTGGACATGTCTGTTTGTCTTATATATACAGGGCTATTTTTCAGTGGGAACGCGGGGGAACAAGTTCCAGCACCTCCAGCACTGAATGTGTTTAATGACAAGGAGAGCTGGAGGGTCGATTGATGCTGGCTGCTGGGGGATCTATTGTTGCTAGAGGTATCTATTATTGTGGGGGTCTATTGTTGCTGGTTGAGGATCTATTATTGTTGTTCGGGGGGGTCAAATTTTGCTGGGGGTCAATTGTTGCTGGAGGGCATCTATTGTTGAGGGAGGGGTCTATTAATGCTAGCTGCGGGGAAATCTATTTTTTCTGGGGTGGATCTATTGTTGCTGGGGGTATATTGTTGCGAGGGTCTACTGTTGCTGAATCTATTACAACAATATAAAAATATAAAAAAATGTATAATATGTGAATGTCCAAAATCAAAAAGTAAAAATTAACAATTAACAGTTAGTGAAAAAATTGCGTGTGAATGAACTTGGTGAATCACTTCAATCAGTTCCTTATCCAGATATGGAAGGTGTCAGGACATGTGGTGGCCCACAATAGAACTTAAACCTCCTCTGAAAGGGAAAAAACTCCACAGTGCGATGCAATAAAACTTTGCGGTAAATGCCTGCCCCCGGTATGCAGTGCACTCACCAGAAACTGGATGTAAGCAAGCCTTGCATGGGTACCCTGTGTCCAAACGATGGTGCCCAATAAATGTGAGTATCCTCAGTTAGCATCCAGGTGGACATGGAATTAGGAAGCTAATCCATCCTCAATACCCCCGATGGGGTGAATACTGAGTGAAAAAACTCACCAGGAGCCAAGGAGAAGCTGATATGGTGCAGTATTTATTGGATACCAATAGTACAAAAACACGTGCAAAAAATGCCGCCCCAACCATGAGGATGCGGCAATGGAAACGTCACTGACACGCTTCATGCTCAAGCACATTGTTAAAGGGATCTGCCTATCACTGACGTATGGTTTTGGAGCTGCTTAAAAGACCATAGACCAGTAAATGCCCTCAATCTAAACCGAAAGTTGAAAAAGCGCCATTTACATCCAAAACACAGTTTTTGAAGGATCTCAGCGGGTAGGTTTTTTTAAACATCTTGTAGAACTAGCCACATATCTTCCATGGGTGTAGGCTGCCTCAAATCCTTCTGTTTCTTCATGTAATCCCAGATAGACTTAATAATGTTGAGATCAGGGCTTTGTGGTGGCCAAACCATTATTTCCAGGACTACTTGTTCTCCTTTATGCTGAAGATAGTTCTTAATGACGTATTGGCTGCATGTTTGGGGTCATTGTCCTGCTGCAGAATAAATTTGGGGCCAATCACATGCCTCCCTGATTGTATGGCATGATGGATATGTATCTGCCTGAATTTTTTAGCATTGAGGACACCATTGATTCTAACCAAATTCCTAACTCTATTTGCAGAAATGCAGCCCCAAACTTGCAAGTAACCTCCACTATGCTTCACTGTTGCTTGCAGAACTCATTATTGTACCACTCTCCAGCCCTTCAGCAACAAACTGCCTCCTGCCTAAGCCAGATATTTCAATTTGTGAGTCATCAGTCCAGAGCACCTCCTGCTACTTTTCTGCACCCCAGTTTCTATGTTTTTGTGCATAGTTGAGTAACTTAGCCTTGTTTTCATGTCAGAGGTATGTTTTTTTTGGCTGCAATTCTTCAATGAAGATCACTTTTGGCCAGTTTTCTCCAAACAGTAGATTGGTGTACCTGGGTCCCATTGGTTCCGATGTCCAATGGAAGTAACCATGGTGTGTCTTTCTTCTGCTGCATTATGTTTCCTTGGCTGACCACTGCCGACCACTGCCTCTACAGTCCTCAATGTTGCCGAACCAATGGTGTCCTCAATGCTGAGAAATACAGGCAGATACTTTCCATCATGCTATACCATCAGGGGGGCGTGTGATTGGCCCCAAAATGTTTCTGAAGCAGGAAAATGATCCCAAGCATGCAGCCAATGTCAATAAGAACTATCTTTGGTGTACAGAAGAACAAGGAGTCCTGAAAGTGATGGTTTGGCCCCAACAGAGCCCTGATCTCAACATCATTGAGTCTGTCTGGGATTACATGAAGAGACAGAAGGACTTGAGGCAGCCTACAGTCACAGAAGATCTGTGGTTAGTTCTCCAAAATGTTTGGAACAACCTACCTGCCGAGTTTCTTCAAAAACTGTGTGCAAGTGTACCAAGAAGAACTGATGCTGTTTTGAAGTCTGAAGGGTATTCACACCAAATACAACAAATATTGATTTGATTTAGATTTTTCTTCTGTTTGCTCGCTTTCCATTTTGTAAATTGATAAAAATAAAAAATTAAAATATATATTTTTGAAAGCATTCTTACTTTACAGCATCTCTTCACACCTGCCTAAATGTTTGCACAGTACTGTATTTCTTTAGCTTTAACGTTTGCACGCTACTGTATTTATTTAGCTTTTTTACTTAGCAGTTATTGCTAGAGTTGAGCGAACCTGAACTGTAAAGTTTCTGGTCTGTACCAAACTTTGGGGTGTCCGTGACCCAGACCCGAACCCGGACATTTGAAAAAAAGTTTGGGTTCAGGTTCTGAGTTCTGGTATTTGATCACGCATGTTGAATAGCTGCAGGGCAGCCAATCAACAAGCATTTCACTGGTTTGCCCTTAGAAGCCATCAGTAGGCATGGCTGTGATTGGGCAGTGCATCATGTGACCCAGCCTCTTTATAAGCTGGAGTCACTTAGTGCTGCATGTCACATGGTCTCTGGGTAGTGTAGGGAGAGGATGCTGCCGGCGCTGTGAGGGACAGATTGCAGATATAATAACATCTCATCCTGCATTACAGAACAATCTGATTGTGGACTAGGTAGAGATTACTACTACTACTAGAGTTGAGAGAACCCGGACTGTAAAGTTCGGGTCCGTACCAAACTTTGGGGTGTCGGGAACCCGGACTCGAACCCAGACTTTTCAAAAAAAGTCCGGGTTCGGGTCCGGGGTTCTGGTAATTTTACCAAAAGTTCTGAAAATTGCTGTAAAAAAGTCCAGGAAAGTAAAAAAACTTTTCAGACCCAAGCTCAGGCCCAAGGGCTGTGGGGTTTCAAACCATGCCTGGGCTTGAAATGTCAGGCCCAAGAGAGTTGAGATCATCATCATCATTAGAGATGGATCAGGTGTTAGTCTAACAAGACATTACGTCCTACTCTACAATAATATAGACGTTAGACAGGGAGTGTCGCGGCCGTCGTAGGAGAGGGATGTGATGGGTCTCTGGTACACTGTACGTCGTGATTCACTGAGGTCGAATATTTCTCCGACCCAGTGTACTACGTGACGGGTTAGTGTCGGTACGGAT